>JACBWW010000621.1:0-27814 GCA_020086605.1 Lanius collurio | reverse complement strand
CGGGCCATGGCCGGGCGCTGCAGCAGCGGGACCCCGCCGGAGCCGCCCCCCGGCGCCGCTTTAAGCCGGGCTCCGGATCGGGGGAGGAGCCGCCCCACGCCGGGCGGGACTGGGCTGAGCCGCGCCGGGGAGGCGGTGGAAGGAAGGGGCAGCTCGGAAAACACTTCCCAAGTCAGGGCCGATAAAGTTTCGAGTCTTCACGCACCCACCTTTTCTGCCTTCTCTCAGAATTGTTAGGGTTGCAAGGGACTTCTGGAGATGATCTAGTCCAAGCCCCCTGCCAAGGCAGGGTCACCCAGGGCAGGTTTGAGTCTAGCAGTGCTGGTGGGTGGGCTTAGATGCTTCAGCAGGGGTGTGCTGATGGGGATGGATTTGCTGGTAATTTTAGTGCTTGGGCTGGTGCAAATCCCATCCTGCTCTGGTATCTTTGAGAAATTAGATAAACTCACTTCTGATATTGTAACCTCTACATCATACTCTAATGGCTACAGCTGTATTCCTTCACATGGCCCTGCTTTCCAGGCTTCTGTATTGTGCTCTGGAAGCTTTTTGGACTGGACCTTTGGAGTCCATTAGTGCAGAGGATATTTGATGTTTATTTAAATTTACCTTCCTTTTACTACTCTTGAAGTGATGATGTCAAACCTTGTTTCAAAGCTGAGAGGTTATACAGATAAATCTTACTAGAAATCCAGGAAATTTAGTAAATGCATACTGGGGCTTTGTATTTTGAATTAGCAGTTCTGGAGTGACAAACTGTGAAAATGGTTGTAACACCAAAGATTAACACCAGGGAAGGAGTGAGGGGAGACGGTTCCACTCGGTTCTGATTGCTGCCTTTTTTTAATCCATTGTCTTTATCTGACCAAAAGTGTGGTCATGACTGTATCTCTAAAGCCCACTGATGAGATTTTGCCCACTATCTCATTAGAAAAGAGATTGGCTAAGTGGATGTCCCAATAAGTCTATTTCCAGTGTGTGTACTTCTTAATCTTTGAGTGTCAGAGCAGCTCTCCCTCAGCTTAATGGGACGGTAAATGTCAATTGAATTTATAGAAGCACAAGTGTGCAGCCTCCATGGGGCAGCTCCCTGGCTGACGTGGAGGAGGGTGGCAGCGCAGAGACACAGATATTTAGATCATGAATTCTTCCCTTTCTTTGCTTGCCACAGTAGCTGAGGAACCATCTCCTCCAGCAAAGTGCTGATCTGGTGCTTAAGTCAAAATATCTATTTTGGTACTTGGCTGTCTGGGATGTGTCCTGGCATGAGCTAAACGTGCACTGCTCACATCTCCTGCTCAGTGATAGAGGGGGAAAGAGCTGAGCAGGCAGGATGTGCCTGGGCACTTTCTCAGTGACTGAGGGCTTGGGTGCACTCTCTTTTACCACTGTCGGTGCTTCAAGGTGCAGCTCAGCCTTGCTGCTGAAACCAGACCCTTGGCTGTAATGAGCTGTGCTAACTATTGGAACTTTGCAGAGTAGGTGATATTTTTGCAGTTTACTTACATTCCTTTTTTCCTAGCCTTCAAAACAGAGCCAGTTCCCTGCTCTGTGCCTGTGCACCACCTTGCTGAGCTGGGACTGCCGGTTAGGGCACCTACAGGCTGCTGTTCTGTAAGTACTGTGTGTGCACTGCAATTTCAACTCCCCAGTCACTCCCTGGAGCAGAGCAGACACAACCCATTAATTATTGTAGCATTACACTAGAACGGCGTCCTTCTGCCCACCCTCAGCACAGATGAAGGGGTAGTGTTTGGAGCTGCTAACCCCACATTTCTTTCCTTAAGCATATTTGATGAAACACCTTAGGAAGGAAGAGACAGCAAGCAAACACAGCCTAGCAGAGACTATTGCAGGAATCCTTAAGGAAGAGTTTATTTTGAAGATACAGAAATGCACACCATGAAAGGCAGGGTGCTGCTTTAATGAGCAGAGCAAAGGTCTCCCCTGCTTCTATTCATCTCCATGCTCATTCAGGCCTCTTGTGGTGCCAGACTTTTTCATCCGGTACCTGTAGAAGAAACTAAAGCAAAACACCCTGGTTGCTTTGAGTGCTCAGGAGTCACAAAGTTTGTGACAAAGACACAAGCTTGCTGCACAGCCAGGCAGAGAAAGAGAGCTCAGTAAGCCACATTCCCAGACAACTCCTGGACAGTCCCTAGAAGACCTTTCCCTTTCAGAGGCAGCAAGGATTCATGTGGATGTAATGAGTTGCACTCCTGCCTGTAACAGTGATCACCTGTGCAGGCAGCAGCCAAGTTGTTTGCTTTGCAACTCCTCTTAGGATGCCTAGAATTGATCTATCTCCTGTTTCTTTTAAAACAAGGGTCTGGGTGACTACTAAGGTGAAACTCCTGAATTGCCAATCACGTACCAAGTGTTAGAAGCAGAGCTGCTGCACAGGGGAGAGCTGAGCAGGGTCACGGAGGGCTGAGGTGCCGGTCTGAAGCAAATGCACGAACCATTGTGCACAGTTTGGAGGCTTTGGTTCCTTCTCCTCTAGCAATTCTTGAAGTGCTCACACCCTGTAGAACTTGGAGACCTCTGTCTGCTAAGAGGATTTCCAAAGCAGATAAACAGAAATGCTCCAAACTGTAACTGAGGGGTTTTTTTTCCATCGGAGCCAAACAAGTTGTCTTTACAAATTCTTAAAGTCTCAGGGACACAATTCTGTTTCCAATTGTTTCAAGACTTCGGTTTGTTCTCACAGTCATTCCTGATGTCGCATTAGTTTGGAGAGCAGTGTTCTGTGAGCAAGGCTCCACTACACCATTGTTTGCTCAGCAAGTGGGAGAGCATTGGAAAAGTAGGAGAGTATTTGGAGAAGCCACACGTGACTTTGCTGAATTCCCAGCTGGCTGGCCCAAGATCAGGAGCCTCAAGCCTGATCCCTTTCCATGTTTGAGAACCAAAACCAAAACAGGAGGGCAGATATTTACTCTCCCAGCTCTCTGGCCAAGGCAGCAGCCAGAGCTGTTGTTGGGAAGGGGTGGCCCACGGGCAGTGTCTCAGAGGAACTCTGTTGTTCCTGCAGCTGTGCCATCTAGTGAGGTGACAGGGAATCCCCAGTGAGAAATGCCATGCTCAGCACAACCCATGTGCTTCTGTCCCGCTATCCTGGGTCTGACAGGCAGCTGGGGATGTATTTAGGGAGCTCCTGTGAGCCTGGCCACTGTCTGGTCCCGGGGAGAGAACACTTTTAAATCCTTGTGTGTATTCGGTGCTTCCTCCAGTTCTGCAACAGAACAAAATGGAAATGTGAGTAAATAAGAAAGAAATACAAATCTGGGAGCCCTGTTAGTCCCTGTGGGTGTGCTGCTGGGACAGCTGGAAGGGCCACAGGCAGGCAGCTCTGTTGCTGGAACATGCCAAGTGCTGCTCCTGCAGCTATGTGCTCTGGGAGCAGCAAGGTAGAACCATGTTCAGCACCACTGATCCTTTCAGTGTGAAGAATTCCTCTTCTAGTTTAACTGGAAATGGTGTTAAAAGGAGATGGGAAAAGGAACAATGTCACATCTCCTTTTCCCATCTTAACCCTAACCCTCAGAGCTTTGGCTAAAGTAGCCTCCCTAGGAGCCAGATTAAAATCTAAAATTCAATGCTCTAATGCCTTGGAGATTTTCCAGGCATTTGTTTGACACTTTCTGTGTTGGATCCCCACCCAAGCAGGTAGAAAAATGGGAAGGACAAAGTATTCATGCACTTTGAAGGAAACCGTGACCCTGACTGTCATTCTGCCCCGTCCCTCTCCTGGTTTTTTTGGATTATCTCAGCTGTGAACCCTGGACACTCTTGTGCAACATTGCACAGCAGTCAGCAGGTGGCACAGGAGGAGTATGGCTGGCAGGAAAGGCTCTTCCTTCCTAAACAGAGAGGAGATGCTTACTCTCAGTTGCTATTAACATCTCAAAGAGTGGTTGGTTAGTAATAAAGACATGCCAGATCCAGACCTGCTTTCCATTACCAGCCATTAAAATCTGGAAGGCAGCTAAAAGGGGCATCAGGAGTCCACTTGAGGCCTGGTGTAATTCTTCTTTAAGAACAGTGACCCAGCCTGGACAGGGATGTCACTTCCCAAGGCTTACCCAGGCTGAGAAGCACAGAGTACACAGGTTTTCCATGTATTTTTAAGGACACAAGTTGTGATGCTGAGTTTGCTCTGCTGTGTTTCCATCTTAGAATACATTTCACCCTTGCTTAGCTGACTCTGAACATCTAAGAGGTCTAATGCAATTCTTTCCTACCTACCTTAGTCATCTGACTTGGAATTCCTTCTTGGGTTTGAGGTAGAGCTTATTGCTTGCCCTGCCACTCTCTTACTGCATTTCCTGTGCTTTCTCTGGACTTCTGCATTGTGACAGTAGTGTCAATGACAACTTTCCCTACATCCCTTTTCCTCCTAGATTGGTTTCCTATGAGCTGTTATTCGACCTTTTTTTCAGTTTATTAGTCATTCTGTGCAAGCCATGTTTCTATTTTGTTGTTCTTCATTTTCCATTTCCCCAGCTGGTACAGCTGCATTCCAGGTTCCCTTTCGTAGTTGGTGCCCATTGCTTTTTACCTCCTCCCAGGTATAAACCAAAGCAGAATATACTTAGCTAAATTATCTCAAGTTCATCTCAGACTTCTCTGAAGTTGTGGTACTCAGCAGCTCTTAGAAATTGAACCATAAATGAGATTTTCCAGTAAAATCCTGCTGACAGCCTCTCTTGGTTGTCTCACATCCTGGAGACATCATGCTTTGACTTCCTTGTGGATTCTTTATGTTGTCAGGCTGTTAGGAAAATGCAGAATAAAAGACAGGTGAAGTGTAGTAAAATTCCACACTCTTTTACTTAGGCCAAACCTTTGTAGACATTCTGAATATGTGTGTTGATGCCCTCATATTTTAGGTACTGCTTGTCTAGAAGCTGCAAGAAAATGGTATTGTTTTATAAATCACATGATTTAATTCAAAGGAGGGGGGGGTTGTGTTGTTTTCTGTGTTGCCTGGCTGTTTACCATGTGGGGAAAGGACTCTCCCAAGTGGTCTGTAAGCTGTGATGGTAATGCTTATCTTCATGACCTCAAGTTTGATTACAGGTCTGGCACCACAGAGTTGCAGGGAGGTGTTGTAGTGCAGCCTTCACTGGTGGTACATGGTTTTCCTCCCTGACATAAAAAGCCAGGGATATAAAATAAGGCAGCAGCAGGAATCTTTTGTGTGCCTCGAAGTGCAGTTTTGCTGCCATCAGATCTGCGTGTCCTGTTCTGAATCTGGTCTCGCAAGTTCCTCTTTCCCGGGCTGAGTGTGTGAGGGCCGATGTCGCTGGGCACTTAGTCATGTGCTGCTTGGGTCTGATGACAGGAGAAAGCATCAAGTCCTTTCCCACGCAGTCGTGTCAGAGGGCAGGGCGAGCCCTGAGCCAGCAGCCGATGCAGTGGCTCCGTCCTGAGGCCCCAGTCACATGCTAGAACCATGGCGGGGGGCCCTTTTTTGCTTCCCCAAAGTGTTTCCTTTGGTGCCACGGGACACAGCTGACCTACACAAGGTATTGCAGACTGTGCTGAAGCCTAATGACTCCCATCCTAGGGCCCAGCTCTGCTTTTGGCCTCTATCTAAGATATTAAATACTGAGAATTGAGTCTGGCAGGCACCCAAGTGCAACATGGCACTGGGGCTGGAGCCTGGGATCTGGCAAGGAATGAGGACAGAGGAACTGGCTTCTGGAAGAAGCACAGACCTAGAAATAGCCAAAGGGTGCTGAGTTGCTTGGCTTTGTTGTTGGGCACCGTTTTCCTTCCCTTTCCCCCTCAGTGTTTTTTCCTCAGTGCCTCTTCTGTGCTGAGCAGACGATACAAACAGTTGAAGGCAGCGTTGCTGTCAGCAGCTGTGAGCAGTTGTCCTGAAGGGAGCCTGGCGTCCTGCCCATCCAAACAGTCCTGGGATTTTGTTTATTGTGCTGGGATAAAACCCTGCTACACACCGGTGCCAGCACATCGCGGGGCCAAAGCTTTGCCTTCAGCAGGAGTTCGGAGCCAGGACCTGCTGTAGAGCCTGGCTCTGCACCGCCCTCGGGGGCTGGGAGATACAGGGGAAAACAGATCCTAAAGTAGGAGATTCCACATCCTTCCTACAAGCATTAGACCCCTAGGATACTCTTCATTTCTTTAACCCTTTGCACATCATTTCTCCCATCCTTCTGACCTGGTTACTTGAGACCACCACCTCTTGCACATTTCCAGGGAAGCTGGTGGCTCTCATGCCCTCAGGCAGTGCTGCCCCGCCAGAGATGGGAGCTGAGGGCTGTCCCACACACAGCCTCCTTGTCTGAGCTGGCACAGGAGCTGTTTGTATCCAGGCTGACATACAAAGCATTTGTTTTCCAGTGGCTGCCATTGGCCAGCCGGGGATAAGGATGACTCATTCTGGGCCTGCCAGCTTTGCATTTAAGTGCACTGGTCACTGGCCATCAGGGAAGGACTTCCAGTGTGAGCCTTTTTGGTCTCTCTGTGGCAGCGAGTTTGGTGCACTTTAAGGATGGACACCCCAGGTTTTGTGCATGGGAAGGCTCCAGAGAGTTTGGCTGTGCTGCTCTGGAGCCGCTGGTGCTGCCTGCTAGACGATACTTACACTGCAGAGTTTTAATTAGAGTTAGTTGATTGCCTGAGTAAATCATAATGTGATGTAGGCTGGCGAGATCATCTAATTGCAGCCTTCAATCCCTATGTTTACTCCAGGAATGGGGGAAAACTCAGGCTGTGATACGAGAGAGTCTCAGAACAAAGCAGACACTGACTGTAGGTTTGCAGCCTCTCCCAAATGCAGTCAGTGGAGACTGTAAAAATCCCTGTCTCTATCTCTCTGTGTAAGACTTCCACTTTTCCTCACTAAAATTTGTTGAGAGGTATGTGCATCTAGGCTTTAATGCAGCAGCAGCAGCAGACATTCTAAGGGCCAGAGTCTGCTCTTGAACTCATGCAGATCAGAAAGCAGTTGAGAATGGGCTACAAAAAGATCAAAGTGAGACTCCTCTCATCTTGCCTATGGAGCATCCCTCACCTTTGTATGTCAGAGTGGCATTTATGTGGGACAGCACTCTCAAGTGAGGGAAACATGTGCCATTGGTTTGCTCATTTTAAATGTGCCCTCCCTAGTGCAGTTCACTTAAAACTAGGTATGGGTTGAAATTAAATCCAAGTCCCAAATGGGGCAAATAAATGGAATAGGTCTCTCTCCGTCCCCTCCCTTCAGGAAGGTCTGGGTCAGGGGCTGGAATGTTCATCCACTGCCATGGGATTTGGGCCCTGAAGTCCCACTGGCAGCTGTAGACTGTAATCCCTCCCGTTTTAGGAGGCATACACACCATACTACAGGAACAAACAAGTGCATGATCACCATGCATTCTGTTTGAAGTAAGAGGTTCTTCATAATGTCTGTCATGTCCAGGGTTAGTAGGAGAGGTTTTCAAGGCTGGAGGGTAAAGTCTCCCCTCTGCAGTGTCAGGTGTTGATGGGGAATGTGTGACTGATAAAATACCTGACCTGCATGTCTAACCTGACTCCATTAGCCACGTGTGTCAGAAACCTGCCCGCTCCCTACAGGTCTCCCTAGACTAAAAACAGAGATATGTTTTTGTGGTGGTTCAGGCTTTGTCATCTTGTTTGCAAGGCAAGAGTGAACAAAATCCTGGTCTGGTTTTGCATTTCTCCAGACTTTTTTTTTTGCCAGGTTCTCCTTTGCTCTACTGCTGGGAACAGCATGGGTTCGTATCAGTTGTGTTTTTGGTTCTCCTCCCTGGCTGCTTCCACACTTGCACTTATCCCTTGGCGTGCAGAGGGTGTTCCCAGTAGCCAGGGCTGTTTGCAGTGCTCAGCAGCAGCAGAACAAGTAAACCTGGTTCATCCTGGAGCTGCCTCAAGGGCCGTATAGAAAACTGCGGGCTTGGAAAACTCTGTCACTCTCTGTGGGCAATGCTCAAGAGGATCAGATCAAGCACTTGAAAAGACAGCGTTCTTCCTCTTGCAGTCTGCATTGCAGAAGCTAAAACCTGAATTAAGGCAGTAAAACTCTGACAGGAGGAGCTTCACTGATGAGATGGGCCCTGCAAGCCAGGCCCTCAGCAAACCTGTGTAAGTTACCCAGACAGTGCCACTTGCCAGATCTCCCTCCCATCCCAGTGCATGCCCTGCAGCTTGCTTGCCTTCCTTTCCCAGCAAGGTCTCTGTTTCACAGCCACTGGTGACATTCTCCCTCCCCAGAAGCTATTTCCCTGTTCAGCAGGGAGGGCTGTAGCACTGCTCTCTGCCAGTGCTGGAAAGGAGGTGTTTTGAATGAGGGGTTCAGGTTTGTGTGAGGGGAGAAATCCTGGTGGAAAGGACAGTGAGGAAAAGGTGGCTGGAGCGACACTCGGTCCCTCACAGGCAGCACAGCTCACCACTCCTGAGTCATGAGGCAGATGAGTCAGGGGAGCAGCAAACCCCACCAGAAGCAGCTGATGGGTGTGAGTGGCTGCACATACTAATTTTGGTATAGCTCAAGTTACGAAGAATATGGTTGTGTGTGTGTGATTCTAAAATGTGCCACATGGCATGTATCGCTCTTGGACATGCCTGTGTGTGAGTCCTTGTGCCTTGCAATCCACAAGGACTGCGCTTATTTAGCTGGGGAGTGTCAAAAACACGCGTCAGGCCCAAATTTCAGAATGAAAGGCATTTTTGCTGCTAATCTCTTAACAGTTAAAAGTATTTGATTTCCTCAGAAACAAAACTAAATGCTATTGTAGGCAATTGTCCCATCTCCCGAGATGTCACTGTCCCAAATCTGGAAGTCAAGCAGTGTTCTAACCCAAGAGCAAAGGCTGCTCTTACAAAAGCACCAGCTTTACCCCCAGCCCTCTCCAAGGTCGCTGATCGACCCAGTAGTTGCAGCATAGCTCTGCCCTACAGTGAACTGCTTTCCTGCCAGCAGTTAATTTGCCTCTGTAGGAAGAATAAATTAAAGCTTGAGACAGTGAAATGTGATCACTACCCACTTACAAACCTTTCAGAAATGTCTGAACTCTCAGCTGAAATCAGGATCTTATAATTAGGTTATGATTTTATTAATTAAGTGTAGAGTGCTAGAAACCCACAGTGTGTGTACATTCTCTGATGACAAGGATGTGTGTGAGCTGTGCAGGGAGAGAAGGGCAAAGCCTCTGGAAACCTTTTCCTTGTATGTTATTGATGCACTTGGGTGTTCCCCAAGAGCTGCTTCTCCAAGGCTGGGAGTGTTCTCTGCATTTAAGGCTTGTGCTGCTGTCCTTCTTGGCCCTTGCTGTGGAGCTGCAGCCAGCACAGGCTCTTGGTCAGGACACTGGGAATGGGAGGGACCTGCAGCTTTTCTGTAATGTGTTTGATGTCGTGTGCATGAGCTGGGCAGCCAGGTAGCACAGATCCATAGAGGGAAGCAGACTGCAGACATCATGCAGCACCAGGAGATGAGTGACAAGCCTACCCAAATTGTAGGTAAGACAGAAACTGGTGGGGTGTTTATTAAGTACAGCACTTCTGTAGTTACAGCTGCATTTTTGGTGTTCAAGTGAAACTACATTTGGTCCTGGAGAGGCTGTTAGATGTCTCTGTGTGCCCCGAGGCCACAGCTCCTGAAGAAAGCAGTGCAAGGCCTGCATCCAGTCAGACATGGTGTGAACAGGTCTGTCAGCGGTGGCAGATGATTAAGTAAGGGCAAGCACGATTCCTATCTTGGGTGTCAAAGTCCAGAGATCCATCCAGTGCTATGGATGCCCACAAAGAGACAAGGAACAATAGCCCACCCTCCTGTGTGCTGTTCCAGCCCTCTGTTGTGGGAAGCATTAAACACTCTCTGAAGAAATGTCTGATAGTTACTAAACCACAGGAGAAGGATTTCTGGGATCTGTTCTTATTTGGCTGATACTGTGCTGTGTGATTTCCTAATTCCTTCCCTAACAAGCTTTTCCTGCCTTACACAGACCCCAAGGAGCCAAGCACCTGGTGTTGTACAAACTGAAGGAGCCACATCACAGTCTCAGTAAGTCTGGCTTTTTATATTAATTAAAGATATTCCCAGTGCATGGGACAGGACAATTTCACCATGTCCATGCTTTCCAGAATGTGGGCCTTGTGTGCCTCTTCTCTCAGTAATATCACCTTGATGCTGGAAAGGGAAGATGTGCCTCTGCTTGTTTCAGAGCTCTGTAATTATGACACAGGATTGTGCCTTGAGCACCCACTGCATTCCCAGGCTGCACTCGGAGGTGGAGCCACTCCTCACAAGAGTGTTTGCAGGGTGTGATGGCTGGAGAGCACTTCCTTGGCTTCCAAAGATAAAATAATTTGCCAAAATAAAGAAAATGATTCACACTGAGAATCTAGAAAATCTGCATGGAGAAACTGAGGAGACAGCTGGTTTGGGGGTCTCACAGAGTCAGACCTAAAACCAGTCAGAATTTACTTGTGAGAATATTACAGTGAAATTGTGCAGCTTTAGTAAAACCCACGGAGAAGGCCAATAAGATAATTAATGAGAGAAGATAGTCTTGTTATGGGACATTAAGAGTGTACAAGGAAGAACTTGTGGATAATATGTAGCAACTATACCTTTGTAACTATACCAGCTGAGTGTTTTATGGTGTGAATGGTCATTGTTTGTCAGACAGCCTTGTCATTGTTTGCTAAGCAGCCAATCTTGAATTAGGCCACAGCCACTGTGAAGAGGTATAAGAATAGCAGTAGAGAAAATAAAAAATCTTCCTTTCTTTCTCAGCTATGGACTATGACCAGTGTAGCTTTTATGTCTGCCTCGACAAAGCTACATGAAACACTGTGGTTCTGTGCATGACACGGGTAGATTTTTATGGAAAAATAAACCAAAAGGGTGAACTAAGCAAACACAAAATTCTGCAGGAATCTTTGCTTGATCTATAAATATTTGTGCCAGGGTTCAGCTAAAATAGTTTACAGTGGAAGGGAATGTTTATGGTTTCAGAGAGAGAAATCCCATGGAAGAGTCTTTCTAAGGGGAGCGTTCTACTGCTGTAGTTAAATTAGCCTTCGAAACCAGATTCTAATTATGTATTCTGGTTCTGGTTTTTGGAGAGATGGTGATGAATAGGGCTATGAACACCACTCTGTAATGGGAATCTAATGGAAAGCAAGCTGCCAGAACAACTTTTTTTTTCCTTTTTCTTTCTTTTTTTTTTTTTTCCCTGCCTGGGTGGAACCACAAAAATTCTGTTTTTCCAAACAACTGTGACATGTGACCTCAGAACCTTTCATAAGCAAAAATATCCGAAAGGGCACATAATAACATAACACTGTTGGTGCAATCACAGTTACAGGAAGAAGAATTTCTAAGGGAAGATGCTTCAGTCCATCTTAGAAGGAAATCCACCTGATAGGCCACTTGCCCCCTTGCTCAGGAAGGCATTACTTGGATCAGGCTGCTGCTGGCAAGCTGCCGTCCTCGTGGTTTGGAGAGGGAACTGACTCATGCCTTGGGAAATACTGGTGCTGCTGGCAGCCTGCGGATGGGACGTGGGATGGGAGCCCTGTGTCGCAGGGCTTTCCCTCCTCTTGTGCCACAGGAAGGCCGTGCTGGAAAGGGATTGCCATGACTTCCATCGCTGTTGCAGGTGCCTTTCTCTCCTGCTGGCGGTGGTGGGTGGCAAAGTGAAGCAGTACATCCCACTGGCTTTTAAAAGAGCAGGTACATTGATTTGATTTCGTTTTCAGGAGCGGCTTAACTGTGCTAGTGGTGGCTGAACTGCATTGAAGTGTGGCAGAATCTGCTCCCAGTGATGCTTAATTCAGTCTAGAGGCGCTTTGCGCTCCCTGCAAGTTTCCCCCAATGGTTTTGCTGTGAAATTCCTGCGCTTGATTCCCAGAACGCCCTTTGGCGCTGCCTACTGCACCGAGCGAGGCGCTCTGGCAGCGCCATCCCCAGCGGGCAGGAGGATTCCGGCTGTGCCAGGAATCCCTGCGGGCAGGAGCCACCCCCCGTTACTTTGGGATGCGCAGCCCCGGCCCCAGTGAGCCGGGACAGCCTCCCCGGCAGAGCCGCGGTCCCGGCGGCTCCTCCCGGCGCGGCGGGCGGGGCCCGCAGTGCGCCCGCCCCCGGAGCCCGAGCCCGGCGGAGCCTCGGCGGTCCCTGCTCGGCGGCAGCAGCCATGAAGTCGCTGTGCCTCGTCACCGTGGGGGTCCTGGCCATGACGCTGCTCATCGCCAGCATCTCCTTGCTAGTCGCCCACGTCTTCCAGACGGTGGTGGATCTGCAGGTGAAGCAGGTAAAAGCATTACCGCATTCCCATCTCGGTCCTTGTTTACCGGTTTATTCCCTCTGAAAATAGCCGAGGGAGGGAGGGAGCTGGCTCCCTCCTTGCAGCAGCTGTGGATGGGTGGGCAGGAACATCCCTGCGCTGTGAAGCTCCCCCTGCCCAGTGAACCTTCCCCCCTGCCCAGCACCACTCAGCTGGGCTGGGGCTCAGAATGGAACTCAGGCTGCACTGGTTCCTGGGCTGGGTAAAAATTGGGTGAGGATGGGTAAAAATGCCTCCTCTTGAGGCAGCTTTGCTGGTTATGGGGCAGCAGCTGTAGCGAGGAGCCCTCTCCAGAGCAGCAGCAGCTGAGGGGAGCAGTGGACACCTAAAGCACCCCTTCTTTTTGCCATCTCTGTCCTAAATTGCTTGCAGCTTTCATACTTGTTCTGCTGCTCCATTTACTGCTGCCTCTGGAGCACAGCCAGAGGTGCTGTGGACTGGAGCACGTGGTGTCTCCCAGTTTGCAGGCTGGGTGATGGCAGCGAGGCATTTCACCCTGTTGTTCCACCCTTGGGGATACCCCTGCTGGCATTGCTGTGGGTGCAGAGGCCTGCACTGTTCCTGCTCTGCCTAAGCTTTTGTTTCTCTCCTCGAGTGGCTCTGTGCATTTATCCAGTGGTCCAGTGAGAAGGATCAACTTGTTAGTAACTCCTTTGGAATTCCTTTGTAAATGAACAGTTATTTATCTGCCTATCTGAGGAATATCATCTTAGTTCTTATTCTGACAGAGAAACCAGGAATGGTAACCGATGAAGGCATTTGACCAGTGCTGTTGTCTAACTGGTGACCAGATCACCTGTGATCTCCTAACCTGTTCTTTCCTCTGGGCTGTTGACAGGGAGCATTTCCTACCATGGAAACTGCGTTGTCTTAACTTAAAACAGTTGGGTTTGGCAGGCGCGATTTTACCTTGGGAGTGAGCTTACAGCAGGTTGTGGCACTTGGAAGTGCAGCTCTGTGCCCCTCATCTTGGCTCTCCTTGGGAAGGAATTTGCCATCCTCTGCATCCCAAAAGTTCCACTTCCAGGCAGTGGGGTGAAAGCAGTGGTTTGGAGCAGGACTGCTGGGAATTAGGCGTGATCCTCCTTACACGTATTATCTCCTGGCTGCCTGCTCCTTCCCCGCAGCTGTGCCTTATGTAAGAGCAAGTTGGTATTCGCTCAGCAGGGCTTGCAGTAATGCAGGATAAAGTTTCCAGAGCTCAGTCTTTTCCTCCCTGCTGCTCTCCAGCTCGTGCTGGCACACATCTGGATTGCAGGGAATGAGGTGTCCGGCTCCCCGCGAGAGCTCCCTGCTGGCCTCCTCCAGGAGCCACACACCCCCGGACTGGGGAAGCGCAGCTTTCAGCCCCAAAGCAGGGTGCTCCCAGTCACTCTGCTAATCTGGCTTCTTTCCACATTTGCTTTACCCACATGAGCTTTCCCTCATTTGTGTGTAGTCTAGAAAGCTGCTGTCTGTTGTGTAACCGTGTGTAGTTTAGAGAATCTTGTGCAAATAGACTAATGTTGATTTGCCTTTGAAATGGAGCAAGACCTGAGCTTTTGCAAGGAATTCCTGTTCCTCTGAGAGCTTTCCAGCTGTCCAGAAATGGAGCTGCCTTCCAGTGAAGGGCTGTCTTTGCAGTCTCAAGTGCAGCTGGAGTGGAAAGCTGTGTTTTGGAGCAGCTGAGGCACCTATGTCTCCAAACCCAGCACCTGTGAACTGCTGAGGATGGCTCTGCTTTCACAGGGGGTTGTGTGCAGCAGCCTTTCCAGCCAAAGGCAGGATCTGGGATACAGAGAGGGTGTGGGAAGAGTGGGAAATCCAACCTGCTGTCAGACTTTGCATCCCCTTGAAAATCGGTGGGTAGATGTGTTGTGACAAGAACAGTGGCAGCACTTTTCCCAGAAGGCATTCAAATCTCATCAACTTACTCTTTATTTGCCATTTTATTGTATTTTTGTGAACTAAACATGCCATCCCAATCACATGGCCAAAACCTGTTTGTTACCAGGGCCTAGCACATGAAGCTCTAGAGAGTCACGGGAAAACTTAGAATGAACAAGGATGAATCTCCCCCCGGAGAAAGGCCTTCCCAGCTGCCAGTGCTTGTGCTCTCTGATGAGTAGATGGTTGCATTTTTATTGCCATAGGTGTGCAGTTGATGAATATAACCTAGTATTTTATTTATATATGTAGATATATAGTCACTCTTTGAGCTATGGTCCTTATTTCAAGCTTGGAAGTCAGTCAGTCAGTTCGTTGGCCCAGGTGTTTCCTTCATGCCACATCCATTATGCTGATCATTTTAGAAAACACTTAGTCTTCAAACCGTTTGAAATTCCACTGGACTTGTTGCCAGCCATCTGTTGAGCTGAGGTGGCTGGAATGTTTCAGGCCCAAGAAGAGAAGGAAGATGTTTTCTCCTTTGGTGTATTGATCATTTTTTGCAGCTGTTGTTTAATGCAAAATACTGGAGCTCTCAGCAGGGTGTAGTATGAAGGCCTAGCTGAAGGATCCGTTGGGCTGCTCCTTTGGGTCAGGGCATTCCCAAGGTGTGGGAGTAGAGAGGTCTCTTCACGCTGGTCTGAACATTTAGCCCATCACCTTAATAAGTTGCAGTTAAACTCTGTCACAGATGAACACTTAAAAGTACATCTTGGAATTAAAACATTTAGGAGTTCCAAGGGGAAAAAAAAATAATTTTTTTCTGTGTAGGTTTCAAAAATGTTCAGTACCATTTCCCACTCCCACCCTCACTGCCAGTAACAGTTATATTTGGGAGGGAAAGCTCTGCTTTTATTTCCTGTGTGTAAAGCACAATCGAGGCAAGGAAACAGCAGGAAACGAGAGCTGCGAGTTCAGGGCTGGCTGATAAATACAGTCAGCAGGAAGGATGCTTTGGAACACTGGAAATGAGTGTGGACTCCACCTGGAAAGGAGAAGCCCTGATGTCCTTGTAATATCATGTGATAGACTGAAATATCCCTGGTAACATTTGGTGAAAAACAGAAGAGCTTACCATGTTTCATTATTTGACAGTCTTTGGGAGTCTCTCTGAATCCTGCTCAGAAATGTGTCAATCTGGGTTTGCTGTCACTGTACAGAGCTATAAATAGACACTTAATTTCTGTGGGAGATCCACATTGTGCCATGCAGATCCAAGAATTAGATTGGGAATGAGTATGACCAGGGAATACTGGTGAATACAGGGATGGGTCTCCTTGGCATACTTCATAAGAAAACAGGATCAAGAACATCCGTCTGTGTAGCAAATTGTACATATGAGGTGTTGGTAGCTCCAGAGAAATGCTCCAAACTCCTCAAGCGTGTCTGAAGCACATTAATTTTTGAGCTGTGCACAGAATACATGGGTTTTAATCCTGTGGGGAAAGCAGGCTGCAAGTGCCAAGTGCCACCAGCTGGGCTGGCTCTCACTGCCACTCAGCATTACTCCTGCCATGCCAAGCTCCTGCCAGTAAGTTTGTCTCTGAAACAGTCTTCTCTTTATCTCATCCTTCAAAATGAAAAGTAAATGGAGAGAAAACTGCTCCTTAGGAGGGAAGGCCAAGAATGAGTCCTGAGGCAACTGTGGCTGATAAGACCCCATAAACATGGACCATGAGCTGGCAGCTGTCCAGCCTGCCCTGATTCCGAGCTTCCACTCACAATATTTGACTTGTTTGCTGAGAAGAATAAAAAGAATGAGTATTGATGAGACCCATTTAATTGCAAATCATTCCCCTCCTCCCTTTCTCCGCCTACAGGTGATGTGGTTTTCAAAGACAGAGTTTTCTTTGTGTTTGTTCCTGAAAGTTCTGTGAGCCAGACTTCTCTTTGTGACCACTGAAGCAGTTGCAGTGTTATAATTACATGAAAAGCCTTGACTTTGGCAGTGGGGATGCTTTATAGGTGGAGTGAATTTTACCTAAAATGGGATAGTAATAAAGTAAGAGATTGAGACCTCTGTTATGGAGCTCTGTTTGACAGCTGTGGTTGTGACTTTCCATATAACATGTATATACTGATAAGGGGTATCACTGAGGTAAGGGACTTAGTATTTCATTTCTTAAGTGCTTCTGCTATGAAATAATGATTTATAGCTTGGTTACAAAATAGACTGACAGACCGTCAGTCTGCAGATGCATGTGCTGACATTGCTGTAGGAAAGAAGTTAAAGACAGAGGGCAAACAATCTTTCCCCTATTCCAAGACCTGCAAAGACACAAATCCCAGAGCGCCTATGTGAAAGAAATTTGTCACTCACAGTGTTTCTTACAGGCCACTGGAAAACAAAGTCCAATTGCTTTGGAGACAGAATCTCACAGCTGCGTTGGAGTATGACATTCTTGGGCAAAGAAATCATAAAGGCCGGGTCTCTCTTGGCCTCCCACTGTTGAGTTCTGCTTTTATTTGTAGCCTTGGCCCATTTTGTGGTGTCTAGCAGCAGGTGGAGGTTTTTACTGATGCAGAAAAGGAGACAGGATTGCTGAGTAATAGCTGATCAGTCTCCGTTCTGAAACATGGCAGGCAGAATTGTCTGTGGGGAGAAGTGGAACTACAAACCAACCAACATTGCCCCTGGCCCATGGGCAGGAGAGCAGGTGCCTGAGCTGGTTGATATTGAGTGAGCTATTTCATTCAAAGTAAAGCAGATCTAGAATTGTGGTCTTGAGTCTTACTGCCTGTGCTTGTTCCCAAGGCATGGATCTCTCTTTCCTGTCAGTATCATGCAGCATCACAGCATCAGCAGCTGATCTGCCTTTCTGTCATTTCAGGGCACAGTGCTGAAGAATGGCACGGAAACCTTTGAGGCCTGGGAGGACCCTCCCCCCCCAGTCTACATGCAGTTCTACTTCTTTAACTTGACAAATCCTCTGGAAGTGCTCCAAGGCGCTACTCCTCTCGTAGAGGAAATAGGACCATACACCTACAGGTAGGACCCTTCCAGGAGTTCCACACTTCACAAAAGCCATGGCGTGTGAGGAAGCCAAAGTGTGGGATCCAGAACGTTTGGGATCCCATTGTAGGAGAAGATCCAGGTGTTAATGCGTGAGGGAAGGTTTATCCAGAGGAGCACAGTCGCAGCCCATGCAGACAGCACTGACACTTGCAACTGGTTTCAGATGAAGCCTGCAACTTCTGTCAGATTTTGGGCAAAGTTGTGGTGCTGTGCTGCTGTTCCTCAGCTGCTGAACACAGAGGAAGCGGTTACATCCTGACCTGCTGTCTTGTGAGTTGGGTGATGTTTGGGAGGCTGGGCAGAGGAGTGTTGCACAAAAGTGTGACTCGTGCTCACTCAGGAATTGGTTCCTAGCTGGAGTTGCACAATCCACATGGGTAAAATGTGGCCAGACAAACAGAGTGGTACTAAAAGGGTCTTCCTGAGCCAACCCTAATTGAAAAAGCTGCTTAGGTTTCAGACATATCTCTCATTTGTACTGATGGCTTTACTGAGGCCACCTGCAGCGTTAGATACCGTCCAGCCCCTAGAGCTGTCTTGTGTGGCATGGACAGATTTTAAAGTCATCTCACCAACGAGTTTTCCTTGAGAACTGTGTTCTGCTCAGCTGCCTGCAGCCCTGTAAACCAGGAGCAGGCCTGTGGCAGGAAGGGTTGTGGTCTTGGGAGTTCTGATGTCATGAGGAACTCTATCACCGTGGCAAAAAGGTGGATTCCTCACTGTCAGTCTCACTTGTGGTCACAGGCTCATCCAGGCTGGGCAGTGGCTCAGTGCCAGAAGCTATCTTTACCTAAGCTTCAAAATTACCAGAATCTGTTGGTATTTGAAAAAATGCTGGAATGAAAGCAAGAGCCTTTGTGGGAGCCTTGGTTTCTGCATTATCTCTTGCCTTTCAGTTTCCTTCCTCCCACATCTCAGCTTTGCTTCTCCCTCTGCCAACAATCCCTTCCCCTGTCTCCTCTACATTCTAATCCTCTGTCTGTTTAGCCCTGGCAAACTCCATGTGGTACTTTGGCAAAATTCTTGCTATTACATGAGCCGGTAGAGCTGTAGAAAAGATCCACAAGCTCTCAAGTTCCAAAGTTTTCCTTCAGGTGTGTGCAGTGTAACTCTGGTCATTAGTCAGCAATGTGTTCAGTCAGTTCTGTGTCAGGAAGATAAATAGGATCAGCTGCAGGGAATCACACAGGCTGGTGTTCAGTCCTCTTTGCCAGCTTCTTCTTTTCCCTTTCCTTAGCTCCGAGTCTCTCGTGGGTGTCACACAAGGTTTGGGAAGCTGCACCTTGTCCATGAAGGAGCTCAGCAGGGTGGATGGGGTTGGGTTGGTCCCTGCCCCAGGGGAGGCCCAGCCTGAGCTGCTGGTTTGCTGGGAGAGCCTTTCCCTGCGTCCCATGCCACAGGCTGGCTGCAAGTGGGTCCCTGACGCCGTCTCTCCCTGCAGTGTTCTTGGTGGTGACTGGGAGGGAAGGAAGGAGGCTGCACATTCCAGTTGCTTCTGGCTTGTTTGCTTAGCCTGTTGCTGGCATGTCTGGACAGGATTCCCCTGTGCTCTGCTCTGTCTGATAGAGGAAGGAGTAAAAGGTAGGAAGTGGAGACCTCTCTTCCAGCAGGTTCCATAAGCCTTGCCTGGCTGTGCCTGCAGCAGGCTGTCAGCACTGGGTGGGGAGCAGAGGAGGCTGGGGGAGCACAGGGAGCAGGAAGGGATGTTCCAGCCATACTGCACGCTCCAGCCAGGGAAGAAACGTCTGGTTGGTTTCACAGGCCCTGTGTAGCAAAGCATTGGAGACTCATTTGGCTTTAGCATGTGACAGAACATCTAAAATGCCTTCATATCAAGTGCATGGCTCTGTGCTTTTATAACACAGCATGTTTGGGGAAAGGCTGGGAGTGAACTGGGCTGGACAAGCAGAGGAAAAAATCCAGTCAGTGACAGGGAGGGCTCAAGAGAGTCTCTTCCTGCAGCTCACAGTTTTCACCAGCATACATTGTAAAGCACTTGAGGCAGATTCTGTAACAAAAACATAGTGCTGGTGTTTTTAAATCCTGCAAGTTGAACTGGCAGCATGTAAAGTAATTACAGAGTGCAAGCTGCTTATCTGCCCAAGCCTGCCTAGTCCCAAAGAACAGTGGAATATTGTCTGGTCTTGCACACATTTACAGCTTTTTACCCTTAACATCCTAGAGCCTCCTACGGGTATCCCTCACCAGGGAGTATTATTTCCCTCTGCAGAGCTGGACGTGTCTCAGGTTACTCCTGGCCTATTTTAGGAAGGCATTTCACAGCTGTCCATTTCCATCCCCTCAGTTCCAGCCCTGGGGTATAAAACAGATTGCTGTCCAAGAGGCTCTTGCCAAGTCAAGCTGTAAGTGTTGTCAGACCAGAATGTTGCTGGGTGGCAGGGATGCTGGAGAGTGATAGAGACACTGTTTGGGTAAGGAAGATGGGAAGTGGCTGGTTTCTAATAACAATAGTTTCACAGGCCTTTCCAGTTTGCTTTAGGTTTGAAAGCTGAACCAGCGTAATGCAGCCTGTTGTGAAGCTGCACTGATGGATCCAGGGCAGCCAGGAGAGAATCTCCATGTGTACTGAATGCAGGACATCAGAGCACAACATCTGGCAGAAGGATTCTCCCTCATGTCTTGTGACTTGAAATTTGCCCAGGCCAGTGTCCAAGTCAACAGCCTTCTGAGTGCCTGCAGGCTGAGGAAATAGGGGGAATTTCACCTCATGTGTGTGCCAGGTGGTGAGCAGCCCGCCTGCCATTTCCCTTTTGGGGTTTGCTGGAGACACGTGTGTGTCAGCCTGTTCTGCACAGCTGCATAACCCTGGTTTGTAAAGTGCTAATGGTAATTAAAATGGAGTAGTGCTCCTTGCATGTGTTTCAGGGTAATTAAGATCTGACTTTCTCGTCGGGCCAGCAGGTAGCATTTGATGTTCCTTGCCAATTGGACTGGTTTGTCAGCAATCCTGACTTTTATCCTGCTAAGTGCTTAGACAGGAACAGCAGCAGCCTCCCAGGCCATGGATAGTGAACAGCAAAAATTCAGTTGAATTTTTGTCGTGCCCAGGATTCCTGCTCAAAAAGTAAAGGGGAAGAACTAAAATGAGGCTTGTTCTGTGGTCATGTCACATGTAAGCCCCAGTGCCAAGTGCTCTGTAGCCAGCAGAAGGGTTCTGGTGGGTTCTTAGGGGTCAATGAGACACACACAGCCTGTGTCTTTCTGGGGTGAATTTTGCCTGCAGCTGAGGCAAAAGTTTCATTTTCAAACTGGACTTCAAGGGCAATCTCATATATGGTGCTTCTAAATCCTTCTGAGCTGTCTGAAATTGTTGTCCTTCCTTTGAGGTTTTTAAAGACGAGACAAAAATATGAAGTACGATTAACATGTGGGGTGGCATTTTTGGAAATGCCCCATGAGGTCTGACTCAGCTCACACTGACATAGTGGGGAGTTCATGTCAGTGAGAGAATCTACTTCCAAAGAACTGAAAATCCCACTCTTTGTGTGCTTGAAGCAGTAGAACAGCCGAAAGTTAATTGCAATTAATGCTGTGTGTACTTAGTTTAACTTGATTAGAGAACCAAACTCTTATCTTTCAGGGAATACAGGCCAAGAGTGCATGTCCAGTTTTTGGACAATGGAACCAAAGTGTCTGCTCTAAACCCAAAGACTTATGTATTTGAACCTCAGAAGTCAGTGGGAGACCCTGAAGTGGACCTGATCAGGACAGTAAATATTCCTGCAGTGGTGAGTTCTCTTTCATTCCTGCTTGGAATTCATCCTGACACACTTCAGCACGAGTAGCATGTTGCTTCATCCTGACTCTCCCTTTATAGCAGATAAATGTGATGGAAGAATGAGAGAGGCAGCTCATGTCCTGGGCAGTTGCTGGTCTCAATTTGGGGCTGCACTGTTGTGGGGGGTTTATTTTGTTTCTCCCTCTCCTCACACCTCTGCAGTGTTAGTGCCTTCCTCTGGTGCTAAGAGATCACACACTGTACAGGGATGAGGAGAAATCAGGCTTCCAAGAGTCAGTGAAACCAGGCAATTACTGATGTCAAATGCCTGGGAGGAGCTCTGGCCTCTGCGTGAGGAAGTTAGGAATGCTTGGGGTTATTGTGTCAAAATTGGAGAAGCTGCCTCTAAATCTTCTCAAACCAGAAAGAAACTACAGCAGAGCAGTTTCAGATGGAGCTGAATGAAGAAGACCTCTCAGAGTAGAATTAGAGATGCACCCCTAGACTGTGCTAGGTGAAAGAGAGTCTCGTTGTGGTGATCACAGGCAGGCCATTATCTTGGTCTCATACAGGTAATAGCACAAGCAGATCCAAAGATGTCACAGCTTCCAGAGGCAATCAGGCTGTACTCCAGCACTTGGGACTGTGACTCAGCCTTTACTCTCAGGCTACATTCATTTCAACTTTTTCCCCAGCGTTTCCAAAAATGCCTGATTTTATGAATGAGTATAGAAATGCCCTGCATATAGTAGTAGATAGGGCTCAGCTTACTGAAAGTTGCAGACAATACAGACGCTGTATTTTCAATTCCTCCCAGGCATCTCGTGGTGGTAAGGATTATCTCTCCTTCAGATTTTTGGCTGTGATGTACTGTAACAGGCAGTATGAGAAGAACCCCAGATTGGTTAGCCCAAAGAAATGCCCTTCTTTTCTTATGACATCTTTGAATTCATGTTGTAAACCCGCTTGTCAGCTAGAAAGGAAATAAACATTATTACTGTTGGCATTTTGGGGAGATGAATGTGCAGTGGTGAGAAGGGTCTGTGTCTGGATGCAGCTGATCATTTATTCCCCATTAAATCTAACCATCACTCCCTCGTTCCAATGCCCTGGCAGACTGCCATGGAGTGGACCAGATCAACCCCTCTGCAGTTTGCCACAGAGGTGCTGCTGCTTCTGTACCAGGAGTCCCTGTTCACGGTCCGCAGCGTCCACGAGCTGCTGTGGGGCTACAAGGACAGGCTGCTGTCCACCATCCACGTCCTGCATCCCGAGATCGACCCCGTCTTCGGGCTCTTCAACAAGGTAACTGGATGGCCACGCCTGCCCGTGCTTTCCCTGGGGAATGATGGCGCTGCTGCGGGGTGTGGCCTGTGAGAGGCGTGCGCCTGGGCTGAGCCGGGAGGTGAGGAGAGCAAAGGCGTGCTCCCTCCTCCGTTTGCCTGCATCTAGGCACTGGATAGGAGGTAGGGATAAGCCTTCCAAGGACAGCCCCCTCCACTATTGTGGGTGTTTGCTTGAATAACATGGGCTTTGTGAGGCAAACGGCTAGAAAAGCACCCTGATTTCCTTAGTAACTGACTGAAATGGGATGTTATTCTGTGCTGCAGCCGTTCCTGGCTTCTACAGTGTTCCTGGGCATTTTGGGCTGTGGGAAATCCTTGCTTCTAGGAGATGTCTGCAGTGCTGAGGTTATTTCTATGGGGTTATTTTCTTCCTGAGGGCTCTTTTTTCAGGGGCAGCTCTCAAAGGGAGAAAAGGCTCATATGGATTTGTATTTCCTGCACTTGGGAGGTATAAGGATCTTGCCTGGTCACTTGCACCTTGTTCCTGGACGAGGTGGAGTTCAATGAACTGCACAGATCTCAGGGGCAGTCCATCACTCCTGGGGTGGATTTGGAGTGGTGACAATTTCAACTCCTGCCACCCCATTGCAGTGACCAGGCAGGTGCCCCAGAATGAGTGGAGCCACTGAAAACCGTATCTGTTTGCAGATGAACGGAACTGATGATGGAGAATATGTTTTCCTGAGTGGGGAAACGAGCTACCTGAACTTCTCCAGGATTGTGGAGTGGAAAGGAAAAGAGTAAGTTTTTCAGAGGACTGTTGCCTGTGTCAGAATCTGCCCCTTGCTTGCCTGGTGCCAGATTAAAGAGACTGTAGGTGCAGTTTAACCCCATTTCAATCCCTCTTCTTGTTAGCAGAGCTGAAGCAGGAGGAATTAGCACTGTACAGGTCTAATTCCCATTTGCTTGGGCTGGGAGCTGGCATTGCCTGACTGCTGCTTGGAGATCTTTCAGCCTTGCTCTCTTTGTTTCCCTTTCTTCAGGTCCTTGAGCTGGTGGACAACAGAGACATGTAACATGATCAATGGCACAGATGGGACATCCTTTCACCCGCTGATCAGCAAAGATGAGAACATCTACATCTTTTCTTCTGATTTCTGCAGGTAAGGAGAAGACAGTGTTGCTCAGACTTCAAAGCAGAGCATTTATGTGCATTCCTCTTGAGGTGTCAGGTTAGGCTGGTGGTTTCATTTCACAGCAGCAGTGTTCTGTGTTCATTCATGGTGGGAAGGATGAGTTACAGAAAAAAAACCTCCCAGTCTGCAGCAAGTTCAGGATGTGTTATTTCAAAATTAAGATTTGCGAGGGGAAAATCCGGAAGAAAACCAGAAGGACAGACTGGACTGCAAGGCTAGTAACAAGGGGAACTGAAGGATTTATATGAACTTTGCTTAAGCTTCTTGCCTCCGAAGTCTTCCTCTGTGCTGCGCTTCTTTAGAGAACCCAGGTTGCCCTCTTCAGAGATTCATGACTTTACATGATGCTGTCTGAAATGTACCAAGAAAATCTTGGTGTTCCCTTCCTTATGTAACACCTTGTCTCCCCTCTTGCTGATTCCTGGTGTGTGAAGAACAAAACCGATCTGAAATTACTTAAATCAATACAGATGGGTGTTAGGCTAAATTCAGGACATGCCAGGTTGTTCTGTCTTCCACGACCGTGTTCCTTTCCTGGTCCCTCTCAGCAGAGGTACCACCACTCATGCAACGTGCAGGAGTGACATGGGGACCGTGTGTTTTGTGCAGCAGCAGGATGATGTGTGTTTGCTCCTCAGAGCCTATTGAATTCCATACAGACAGTGCTGGGAATGCAAATGGGGGCAGACATACAGGCATCAGCAGGGAGACACGTGCAGCTGAGGTCGGTGTGTGCTGCAGCCTGACACACCTGGCTCTGCTTCCCTGCAGGTCCCTGTTCCTGGTGTACGACAGCTCGGGAGCCGTGGCCGGGGTGCCCACGTTCCGCTTCGTGCCCTCCTCCATGGTGTTTGCCAACACCTCGGTGAACCCTGCCAACGCCGGCTTCTGTGTGCCCGCCGGGAACTGCCCCGGCACCGGCGTGCTCAACGTCAGCGTCTGCAAGCAGGGTACGGCCAAGGGGCACCGAGGGGCACCAGGGGCTCGTCCCAGACACACTGGGGCTTTGTAGCTCTGCAGGGGGCCCTTCCCTTCTCTGTCAATGGCTCAGAACCGTGAGGTGTCCTCAAAGGCTTCCCTGAATCCTGCTCGGCCTTTTTTGAGGTGGTGACTTGGTGCTTTTGCGTTCCAGGTGCTCCAATATTTCTGTCAGCTCCACATTTTTACCAGGCAGATCCGAAGTTTGTAGAGGACATAGAGGGCATGCATCCCAGAAAAGAATACCATGAGACATTTCTGGACATCAATCCTGTAAGTGCAGCCTTTTTTCAAGGGTTCTGTAGGTGAATGGAACCAAGCATGTGGGTTTAGGTCACCTCCTTGGATGGTGTGTACTGGCGTGGTCCCGTTGACCTCAAGGGATCTGCACTAGTTCCATGATGCTGGATGGAATGGGAGATCCCTTTGGGTCAGCTGTCCTGTCCCTGTCCCCTCCCAGTTTCCCACACACCCCACCCACCCACTCACTGGCAAGGCAGTGTGAGAAACAGAAAGGGCCTGGAGGCTGTGCAAGCGCTGCTCAGCAATCCCTGGAACATCCCTGTGTGACCCATGCTGTTTTCATCACAGTTCCAAAACACAGCCTGATACCAGCTACTGTGGAGAAAATTAATTCTCTCCCAGCTAAAACCAGTACAGCAGTGATCTCTACACCCCCACATATACATGTGGGTCAAAAAAAAGAGCACAATCACTGTGAGCTACCTGGTTTACAGAAACAATGCTGTGACTCATTGGGCTGTTATGTGCAGCTAAAGCGGGAGGAAATTCCACAGCTCCTCTCCTAAGGTCCAGTGCAGATCCTGCTGTGTGGTGTGTACCAGGCTCTTCCTGCATTCTCACAGTTCTCATTCTTTCACTTTTACTGGTTTTTTAAACACTGATCTCCTTTATTCCCCAGCTGACAGGGCTCGTCCTGCGGGCAGCCAAGCGGATGCAGGTCAACGTTCACGTCCGAAAATTACCTGAATTTTTGTGAGTGTTCTCTGCTGCTGCGTGGGCATTTCAGATCTGAGCTGATACTCAGAATGAATTTTTCTGCAGTGTTCGGATGGAATGTGGGCTGGAGAGAGGAAGTGTGAGAGAGAGAAGTCCAATCCAATCTCAGTTTGACAAGGCAGTCTCCTCTCACAGATCAATCAGACTCTGTAGAGTAAAGAATGCTGTATGGTAACTACTCCTCCAGCTCAGCTGCAGGGCTGATGTTTGTTTATTGGCACAGCTTGGCTCTAATAACTAAAATAGAAGCAGGCTTGTTTCCCAGTGCCCAGGAGCCGTCACAGTAACACTACCTCTGCCTGAGCTGGTATTCCACATGTGCCAAATGTTGGGGGATTTTTGCTGCTGTGCCTATGTTGCTTGGACAATAATTCCTGTATTTTGCAAATAGGAATAACCTTCAGCATCAGCTTGGATCAGTTCCTGCTGCCTGGCACAAATCTGTCACTCACTTACAAATGAGCCCCAGATAGATCCCTGTTTTCCACTGCCTACCAAGTCCCTGCTCCCAAACCAGAATTTATCCATCTTGGAAGTTGAGATTGTCCTACTCCAGCAGGGAGGTGAAAATCTACAGCAAAAAGGAACAACCCAGAGGTTTTTTGGGGACACTTCCCTTATTCGTTTTTGTTGTATAATCTGTCTTCACAACCCTCAGGTTGAAAAGTTCCAAACCCATAATTTTTTATTATTTTTTTTTCCCCACAGTGAAACAGGCAACATCCGAACGCTGATTTTCCCAGTGATGTATATAAATGAGGTAAAGAGTTTTATGTCTTCCCAGTGCTGTGGCATGTTAATGCTTGTAAAAATACCCTCTGAGCTAGCCAGAAAACAAAAAGCTGATTTTCTTGTTGTTTTGTACAGTGTTAAACAGGAAGCTGTTGCTGTCCCTTAACTAACACCCTCCTGCTGCTTGTTGCAGGGTTAAGTTCAGCCTGGCCAAACTCTCAGTTGGACGCTCCTTTTAAACTCAGAGGAGTTGGCCATGAGGAAAAGGGCTGCTCAGACAGAGGCAGGACTTCAGCACATCACACCTTGTTATGAGTCATCTGTTGTCAATATTCCTGTGCTGTAGATGGATCACTGGATTAATTGGATGCAGGGCGGACTAATTTTGATGATATACACTGTTATTCCAGGCTTGTATTAGTCCATTCCTAAACCAAAAGTTAAAAATCCCTATTTTCCTTTGAAATACAGACTAGGTGATCCTTCTGGCCCCTGGAAGAATTTTTTGGGGGAAGTATACCAGGAAGGAATGAAGCAGTGGTTGAGAGTTGCGGGAGTGTTGTTTCCCTGCACCTCACAAAAGTGATCTTACAGAAAGCACAGAAATAATAAACCTCTTTTTTTTCCCCCTCTTCATCACTCTCTGCTCTAGAGTGTTCTGATTGATGAAGCATCTGCCAGCAAACTCAGGCACGTCCTGCTGGAAGCCAGTGTTGTGACTGGGATCCCCTTTGTAATCATGGCTCTGGGGATTGTGTTTGGGATTGTTTTCATTGTGCTGGTGTGCAGGTCCCGGGGGATAAGTGAAGAGGTAAGCAGCACTCAGATTTGACTTTGCTTGCTGTAGATCGGCCTGCATTTGATTTTTGTTGTAGTTAATGTTACCTTTTGGTACCTTTCTGCACGTGTTTTTATTTTGTTTTTGTTGGAAATAACCTTTCTAGGGAGGGGAAGTTTTAATAGACTCAGAATAAACGCGCCAAAGCAAAGGAGTGGAGTTGATCTGAGAAGTCTGGTAAGGCAGGTCCTGTCTCTGTGCCCAATTCCCTTGCCAACAGTAGTGAAATAAATCAGCCTGTCTAGAGGACCCTGAAGGATAAGATGCAAAAACTCCACCGTATTTGAGGACAGATTTAGTTGGTGCCAGTGTTCTCAGCAGAACTGCCTCGTGCCAGTGGATTATTTTCCAGAATCAGAATGCGAATTTGTGGCCAAAGAACAGATGAATTGCACAGACAGCAGCAGTAGCAGAAACTGTTCTCCAGTCTTCTCTATTTACAAGCCAGCTTGTAAATCTGTTTTTGAGAAGTTCTGTCCCACATGACACGCTGGCATTAAGGTGCTTGTCAGGGCAAAAGCTGACACCAACATTTCACCATAAAAGGGTTTAGATGACACCAAGTGTGGAGCTTTTGGTTAGAGGAATAGCCTGGGTTCTCTAGGAGGCTGTTTTTTCCTCATAGTTGCTGTGGGCTTACTGTGGTCTCATGTGTTTGGTGTTCCCTAAAGGCTGTCTTACAACTTTCTTACAACTTGGGACCCCTCTGGGAGGTCCCAATTCCTCCCATCCCCATGTACTTCAGGGTCCTATGTAGGACAGA
>JACBWW010000620.1:0-27909 GCA_020086605.1 Lanius collurio | reverse complement strand
TTTTTCTTGCTCTTGGCTATGAAATCCATTGTCCTTTTCATTCTTGATGATACTCAGGTCCAGTGCTCAGTGGTACATTTAGATGTTGATGTGTCCAAGGATTCTCTTTGTGTTCTGGTTGATGGTTTCCAGTAACTCATCCTAGTATATGATGATCTTTCTGGGAAATCCTTATATGATGACAATGAGGTATCTTGAGCAATAGGTCCATTCATCAACAATGTCCAGGGAGCAGCAGATCCTATCTCTTGCTTCTTTCAGATGGAAAAAGATTCTTGTTGGGTAAGGTGAAGTCATGGGTCTGAGGTCATCCCCTGAGCTTGCCTGCACTTCTTATGTTAATTAGTACCTTCCTTGAGCAAGATGTCATGAGACTTGCCAAGGTGTACTCTGAACACAACTTAAGTTTAAACATATATACAATTTGCAAGATATAGTTTATATTTTTAGATCTCACATAAATAACTTATTACATTTGTAGTGTTTTAATTTCTTATGAATTTTGACCCATCTATAACAGTACTTTAAACTTACAACACAGGTCCAAATCTGTCCTGCTTGGAGAGTCTGTTGGATGGAGGAATTATTGTGTTTTTTTCACTTCCCCACCCAAAACTTCTTGGCTGGTGTTTAGAAGGCACTTCTCCCTCATTCCAATTACCTTCCCTATTTTATATGCAGCAGCAGTGCACACAGCACCAGGGGAGCTACTTTTTCAGAAATCTTTGTGGTTCTGCAGATCCACTGGAGTCCTCAAGTAACAACTGAACGGCAATAGAGCAGAAGTAAGTGGGAATACCTTAGACTACATTTGAAATTAGGATTAATTTTTCAAGAAAAAGCCTGTTGATAATAGTTCCTACTGTGAAAAATGTTCTATTGGTAAATTGGCTTTGCTTGCTAATAGTTTTGGTACATTAAGCACCTTTCTTATTAAAAACATTATTTGCTCTCGTATCTTTTAGGTAAAATGAGAATTTAACTGGGAACTCTATTCAAATTAAAAGTGAAAATTTTTAATCCTTGGACAAGCAACCAAGCTAAACAGCAGATTTTCTATATCCTGATAGTATTTATAACTAGCTTTCATTGTATTCAGAAATACATTTTAGACACACCCAGTGTTTCCTTGTTGAGTTCAAAAGTGGCACAAAAGTGAAGCATAAGTGTTGGTAACATATAAATTATCAAAGTAAATTTTAAAATTATTTCCTATAGTCTGTATATCCCTGGAGGCACAAGAACTACTGACAGTAATTATATACACAGTCCAAAAACATTCATACAGAATTATGTGGTTTTAAATTGGTAAATAAAACACTCTGGTCTCCTGTTGGTTTCTTTTGCAAAACTCAACTTCGAGTTCTGATTCTTTGTCATTCTCCACAGAACTTCCTTTTGTAACAAAGTGTTAAAAACTTAATTCTTAAAAAAAACCTTAAAATTCTTAAAAAAAACTTAAAAATATATATTTTAAATATATTTTAATATTTATCTCATCACATATCTGTGTCATTATTATTCACACATAATGACACATTTCCACAGTTCAGCATCATACTTTAAGAATATGTTGAATTTGAAACACTCCAAACAAGTGTCCCAAAACAGAGGAGAATGAACTTGAATTTCATGCAGAATCAGGATCATAATCATGTTTACATTAAATGAAGTTATGCTTTCCCCTCTTCTGCTGCATAGGCATTAATTGCCCATGAAATCTTTCCGTTTCCCTCAGAATACAATTTTGCATAAGTGTCTCACATCAATTCATGCTCTTGCTGCTTCCTCATAAATTCAGGGTAATTTCTTTGATCAGTAATAGCCTCTTCACACAGCTCCTGCCTTCTGTTTAACCAAGCTCCATTTCATTTGCAAAGGGGCTGCTTGGCTGACCAATTTCTTTCCATGCCATTTACAGTCTTTTCATGTTTTTAAACCTGAGTCCATCCTTATCACTCATGTGCATTTAAAAAGTTTCACCAGACGTGTGTTATATCATTTCTGGCTGGAAAACATTGCAACACATGCAGCTTGTATGTATAAATCATAGACATTTGTGAATATTTTAAATTTTGCCACCTATTTGATTACTGAAGAATTATAACATGTTTTGTAAAAACTTCTCTAGTCTAAAATGTCATTTTTTTGGTGGTTCCCATAAGTAACAGTTTGTTTTGATTGCTTTACTTTACATTTACCTAGTATCTGAGAAATCCAAATAAAAATTGAGAGTGACTAGCTGATGTCCCCAGATTAACCAGCTGCAATTTGGAAATGCTCTTGATGGCAGTGCATATGTGAACATGACCTTTGATATTTGCTGTAATATATGGATACATATTTGAAAGCAGCAAGAATTAGAACTCTGATCCTCATTTGGGGAAGCAGTTGAACAGTCCTTCTCTGGACATCTGTCTCTCAAGTATCAGTTCCTACACGTCATCAAGAGAAGCCATTTAGATAAATGCATAAATTGGATGGAATATTCCTTTTCCAGAAGTGCCATAACTCCAAGTGCCTCCTTAATAGTGTTATTTATAGAGAACTCCCCTCCACTTCTACTTCTGCGTGAACAGAAGAAAAAATAGAAATTAGTAATCACCCTCTTCATGAGGGGTTAAGAGTTTGCCCAGAGAATAGGATTTCTAACAAAATCAATTTGACTGTAAGTCAGAAGGAATAGAATTTGATGTTATTGTGAAAAAAATACTACAAGCCTTGCTGCTTTCTTTTTCTCTTAAAAGATGTCCTCATTAATGCCACTTCACAAAGATACATGGCATACAAATCATAGCTTTAATATCGATATGAAATATTTATATGCAGAATGTTTTCCTCCCATTTTAATTTGAGTTACTTAGCTAATCATCAATATATCTGTGCCTGTGTGCAGAGCAGTGCCCCTCCCAGCCCAGGTTTGTGGGGGTTTGATGTTGAAAGGTTGGCTCCAGTGCTGTTCCAGTAGTTGTGATCAGTAAAAGCAGCAGTGAGATTTTAAAGCCCTCAGAACATCTTCCCACTGCCTGAGAATTCCTGTCTTTGTCTCCCATTTCCCTCCTGAGGCAGCTCTCAGGACAGTCATTGTAATTATTCAGTCTAAGCAACACAGGATTTATTCTGACCACAATGTAAAGACACAGAAATCACTCAAACCAGTTAATTCGACCTGTTTTCATCTCAGTTCACCTTTCTGCATAACTAAGATAGCAAAATTTAACTAATATAAAGCAATTTTAAAGTTAGGTATTGATTATGTGGTAAGTGAAAATACACAGAGCTATGAAAATGAAAACTAGCCATTTTCATAATAGATTAAAACAGCAAAAATTTTCATGTGAGGTTTCACCCAAGAAAGAGAAAAAAATGAGAACAGTGATGAGGAACCAACCAACCAACCAAAAAAGAGTGGCCAAAAAATGGCAATCACATCCATAATGAGAAAACTTCACCAGGTAAAACCAATAAGGACTACAGGGCATTCTGAGGAAGAAAAGTCTGTGTCTGGAGGGACACCATATACACATCTGCCATAGGAAGTCACAAGGTGTTTAAAACCAAGTTTATTTTAACTATTAATATCTTCCTGTCTGGTGTCTGTTTTAGAAATAATTAACAATGTGTGCATTTTTGTTGGTCTAATCACACTTTCTCCTGTAATTGTAATTAGTGTGCTGGATCCACTCCACACATTGGGTACAATTTTTATGTGCATTTCATCTTTCAATAGGAAAGAGAATTTGGGTGACGTTAATTGGTGTTTTCAGAGACTCATATTCATGTTCCTTTTGAAAATCTTAGGCTCTAGAGAGACACTTTTGGAGAGATACTTTTGAGTTGAAACAATGACAAGCACAGAAAAAGAGTGGAAGGTGGGATTTAACTTGTTAAGCTGCATGAATTTTTGCTAGAAATCAAGTTCTTTATCTGGCAGAAGGCAGCACTGGTTCAAGTAAAGGTGCAGGAGCTCTTAATTCAGCTCACACTTTTCAGACAGATGCCTGCAATTTTGTTAGTAAATTTAACTACTCTGTGCCCCAATTTTCCTGTATAAAATGTTTGTTAGTTACACTCTGCATGCATGCATGTAATATTTACAAATGTAAATAGAGTAGATGCATGTAAATGCAAATAAATACATGCAAATCATGGATTTCAGCACAATGGGTGGAATTCAGTGACTGAGAGAATGTTGCTGGGCATTTTTGCATATTTCATGTTATTGTGTGTTGCAAAATGTTGGAACAAGGGGAGTTCCTGTTTGTCAGGGAGCTCAAACAATCTTCATTCACCTTGAATATTTAACACTGAAAAAGGACTCCAAAAATCCACAGCTTCTAGGTTTTGGATTTGAACTCGGGCATTTCTTTTGCAGCTCTGGATAATTGGTTCCACTTTGGTGTAGAAGTAGTGTTGTATCTACATTCAAAATATTCTCGTTCTAGTTCATGAAAATCCTCTGCTTCACAATCTTTAAAGTGAGCCAGTTCTTCCCTGGACACAGCACTGCATGGAGGATAGAGGGAATCAAAATCAGGTTTATAGTCTGCTGCACCAAAATCAAAGCAAAGCAAAGACTAAACAGGGATGCTCAAGCTAAAGCAAACAAGCTCTGTGGACAGTGCATGTGTGACATTTTTCACAGTTCCAGTTTAAAAACATGGATTATATTTTGGCATGTGCTTATATCTTAAAAAGTGGAGGAAAACAAACTTTGTTTAAGAGTGTGCATGTGATGGAAGAAGCTAAAAAAAATCCCATTTGTTTGATACCACATAAGAATTTAGGTTAGCCTGAGTACCTAAATGATGTTTCAGTTCAACAACTTTATTTTAGTGAAATTGGATCAGCAGACTGAAAAAATGTTCCCCATCCATGATTTACTAAAGTATGGGTATAGACCTAGTATCAACACCCCACTGAGATGGACAAAAACTCTCTAACAGTGTAAAGTTAGAAAGTGTAGGTTTATTCTGGCACCAGGCAGCTGTGGGGGATAACTCCCTACTATGCAGAGCTGAGGTACAGGCCAATATAAAGTCTATTTGGTTAGAAAAGTTATGAATATCCAAAATACAAATGCATATTTATAACTTAGACATCTCCCATTTTCTGTTTCATATGGAAATTAGCTTTAATGTGTGGTGTGCTCCCTGAATTGGGTCAGTGGTCTTTTTTATTTGGGGAGTGTTCTTGGGGATGAAGTAAAAATATTCTCCCTCGATTTGACCTTTCTACTTTCCTGGGTTCTGACAATATAAATTATTTTTGGTGACCTTCCAGTTGGTCTCTTCGTGACTTTGAATAGGTTATCAGATGGGGGGGAAATTGGTGATTGTCTAAAACTATTTATCAATGTTTCTGTTTCTCATTCTAAGCACAGCCAAACAAGTATAAAAGCAATCAGTTATTTCACAATGAGTTACTTACATCTTCTTTCAGGTCCAGCTCTTCTAAACTAATTATTAACTTTTAATTAATTCCAGCTGGGCTGAAACTCACTTCTCTTCTAACTAATTTCAACACAACTAAACTTTAACTAAAATCTTTATATTTCTTTTAAAATCTGTTTCATCCATGCTCTCTAATCTGATGTCTTCACCATCCAAGGACTGTTTGTAGAGTTAATCACTGAAATCTTTGATCTTTCTGCTGGATCATCATCACCTGGCAGTGGCTGTTTCAGGTTTGCATGTCACAGGCATTTAAAATCTTGGCTAAAGTTCAAGAACCTGAACAAGCAGCTCATGCTAATCAACAGTGAAATATTTCAAATACTTGTTTCTGGTCACTGTAATAGCTATGATAGTTGTAGGAAGAAAGTCAGTCCTGACTTTTTAATACATTATTCACAGTAGTAGAAGGAACAGGACAGCCTCTAAATGGGTGACTATAGATTTCACATTTGCACAATTTCACTAAAATGTATGTATTCAGTAATTGAAGGGGAAAATGTGGGGATTTAATAGCAATAACATATATTTAAAGAACTTTTCAATGTCATCTAAATTACTTTGAAAGTCTGGAGTTTAATAGTAAAAATTTCATATGCTGCTACACAAATTCAAAATACAACAGTAAGATAAAAATTAGGTGAACTAACACAAGATTGTAATACTAATTAATGTGCACTCTAGTATTTAAAGCTGTAAGTCTCCATGACTTAATAGCATTTGTGCTGGAGACGGTTTGATGCTCTTATGGTAGGAATAAAGTAGTATAAAATATAAGCAAATTGAATATGATCACTAACAAGGCAACAGCAAAACTTCAGGTGAATTATAACATCTATGAAAATACATAGAAAAATGTGGATATAAATGAAAATTTCAATATAATATTCCTCTGTATCTTGGAGAAAATCATGCTGATAAAACTGGAGATAGTGGCTGATGTGGGAGAATTACTCCATGATGAGACACTAAACAAATTGGAACAACATATTTAAGCAGAAATATTCTAATTGCTTACTGCAGTTTTATGTTATTGGAAAGCGTCTGGTCATTCCAGACCAGATTTAGCACATAAAATTTTATTGGAGGTTTTTATGCAGCTGGTGTTAAAAAGGAAGTGAATTTATTTAAACCAACAAAGTATACTCCTCTGGATGGCTTTTTCCCCCCTCATGTACACCAGTTTTACACCATTGTAATTCCTCAGGTGTCATTGAGGTTACTCTTGATTTCCACTGGGATAAAAGAACAAAGACTCATGATCCTTCCCTTCCTGTGTTTTTATAGCTGCAGAATTCTTGCTATTTAAAAGCCATGATGGAAAAGAACAATGAAAGGCTTTTGGTTTATTGCTTTATTCTCACATTAAAATATTTTCACATTTTATGGACTTCACTGGGTTTTTTGGTAAGAGGTTTGAGTATCTAAACCAGCTAATCTCATTCTTTGAACAGAGTCCTTCCTAGAGCAAGAAAAAATTTTAATGTGTCTGTTTTAGCACCATGCTGAAAATGCAGAATAGGTTTTTCAAGCTATGGATGGTTTGGTTGCTTGGAAAAAAAATGTTACATATTTAACTGAATTAATTTGTTTGTGCCTTAGTATCAAGCTGAGATATGCATGTAATATTTAACAACAAACATTCAAAAACCTTGTTGGATTCTGTCATGGATGAAGTGACGCTCTTCACTCCCAAGAGAGAAGTAGCAACATGTTTATTGGTATAAAACAGTGACTTAACAAAGTTTAATAATAAATGTGACAGTGTTTTAACAAGGTATGATGGCAAGGTACACTGAATTATTTACTGCAGAGAGGACAGGGTGGGACAAAGCAGTCAGGGAGACCCTGCCATTGAGTCATGAAGTTCAGAAAGGAGGTTGTGGCTTTCTGAATACTTTCTCAGTGAGGAGTTTAGGTTTTGCTTGATCCAGACTTAGACCCAGACTTGTCCCTCTCTTTATGTCTAAGGAATTATATGTCCACAATCAATCCTGTATATTACTTAGCTAAGATTTCAAAGTTACCATGAGCAAGAATCTGTTACAGAAAAGAATCTCTCAGCTTCAAGGAGTAACCTTGAGAGGTGCCTCTACTCAAGGGCTGATCCTGGCATGCATCCCAGTGCTGTGCAGGAGACATCCATGAGCCCTGGGCTGTCCACTGTTTATGGAGTGAGATGATTCCCTTGCAGTCATGTTTGCACACCAGCCACGTTTCAGTCACTGTGTGCTCAGCCAGCCCTCTGCTCTTCTGCAATGTTTATGGCTCTTGCCTACAGACTCTTCCCAGAGTCCAGCTTAAGCCAGATCCAGCCACCACCACCACCACTGGTGGCTGTTGCTTAGGCAGAAAAAGGACAGTTGGAAAGCATCTCAAAAGCTTCAAAGGAGAGAGGTTCCACACCCTTTTAACTCTGTCAGACCAGTGCTTCACTCTAGTAACCTGTGGGTGTAAACTATGACATCATGCTTTATTTATTAGAAGAGTAATTTTGTTCCTTTTACCTTTTCAGTTCTCTGGGTTCTTTTCATCTTTGAAAATCAGTACTATGTGTCCTGAAACTCTTTTCTTCAGTGGCTCAGTAAAAACTTTCCTAAGTTGTATTTTCTAGTTCTTCATTTGCTCTTGTTGAGACCCTCTGAATTCTCCATCACTCTGGAAGTACAGTCATTGTTGTAAGGTGTTTCAAATCATGATAGTGTGCCCCAGCCAAACCATCTGTAGTTATTCCTATTGGAGCCCTCAGAGAGAGACCAGGCTGGAATTACCCTCAGCAGCTTCACCTGGCCCTCCACCTTCAGGTGTGGCAGGGCAGCTCCTGGAGGGATTTTAAGCCCAGCCAGAAGGGTCACTCAGGAGAAGAAGAAGAGAAGGGAGGAGTTTGTATCTGCTCTCTGTCCTGTGCTGTTTTGTTTGGAGTTCCTGGACTGACTTGGCTGCTGATCACTGCATGGGTTTTGTTGCTGCCTTCATCCTGACTCTGCTTGCCTGGACCTGGAGCATCAAGGACTGAAAGGTACTGAAACTGGGCTGAATTGGGAAAGGAGGAGCTGAAAGGTTAAGTACCAAGACAGCAAGGAATAGATAAAGAGGACTGTGCTGCTGGATGAGGAACCAATTGTATTATCTGAAAAGTGTGTGTGGAACCCTTGGACAAAGCAAAGGGACCAATCGAGTAATGTGTAATCTCATGCACAGCAGTTGCAAAATGTATATGTGCTGTATTATAGATAAGTGAGTAAAATATGTAAGTACTGTGTTAGGTAGAAGTACTGTGTTAAGCAAGCATAAGTGAGTAAAATGTGTAAGTATAGGGTAAGTAAGCAAAATACACAAAAGAGGTGACAAATAGGCATTAAGCAAAATTTAGAAGGTGTGTGAGTTCCTGCATGATACCCAAAGAGCTGATGCATGCTTTAAATAATTTAAAGTTTCTGGGTAATCGCATAGATTTGTTGTACAGAAGTGCTGAGTTCCTGCAGTCATGCCGTAGTCTAAGTGAGAGTTTAGCAGTTCTTGAAAGCCAGCAGGGATATTCACTTTTCACGCAAATACTCATGAACATAAAACATAAGACCATCCCCAAGAGGCACTTTCCCTTGTTGAAGTTCATAGGGTTGGTGGTTGCTTAGCCCTCTCATTTGTCAAGATTTTTCTTCAGGGCCTCCCTGCCTTTGAGGAAGTCAAGAGCTCCTCCCAGTTCTGTATTATCTGTGAACTTGCTCAGTTCTCATCCAGGTAATTTATGAAAATGTGGAAGAGCACAGAGCCAAGGATGGAGCCCTGCAGGACCCCAGTAAATGACAGGTGGCCAGTCTGATGTCACCCCACTCACTATAATTATCCCTTTGTGCCCAACCCATGAGCCAGCTTTGCATCCATCCCATAATGTGTTTATCCAACAGAATTTTGGACATTCTGTCCAGACTAGTTTCATGAATGGCAGCACTCAAATGCTGGGTTCTCACTACCCAGGAAAAGACAAGACTGACTTAATTCTTCCCCTCCTCTGCTCACAAAATGTCATGCAAAAGAGTAGTGATACCAGTTTGCATTTATACACACTTCTGCAATTGCAGAGTATCTTATTCCTCAGATTAATGTTCTATATTTATAGCTCTATCAAAGAAACAACAGTGGAGGAGCCCAAACTTCACCATCCTGAAGGCTGCATCAGCAATTTGCCAAGAGCCTAAAGCCTGCACAGAATTTGCATGTTATATGTGCACCACATGTTTAATCAAATAAACCTGCATAACTACTTTTGCTGCTGCTTTCCTGACAGCTGAATGGTAACTATTAGGGTTTCCCAGGGTTTTTTGTCCCCTTCCCTGTTTTGCATGTAGAGGCTTTCAATACCAAAGGTAAATTTGGAGTATTGGAGGAGGCAAATGCTGCTGTTCTGAGCACTGTCTGAGATAGAAAATTCAGATCCTGTTGCTCAGTGTAAACTTCACTTGGTGACTTTGACAATTCAGCTGACCTGCCTGTAAGAATGTGGAAGGTATTTGTTTTATTTGCAGTCTTGAGCCAAATTAACCCTATAATGTGTGTAGTTTTGAAATTTTATGTATTGATAAAAATGGCAAATTGTGGTGGGCTTGTTAATTGTGGATCTTGTGTCTCCTCATGTTGTCAAATTAATTTCTGCCTTTGGTTCTCCTGCTCTCCTCAGTGAGTTTGCTGCTCTTTAAGATGCAATGTGACACTGAACTGAAGCCTTAAGTAACAGAAAATTTTAAAGGAGGAAGAGTGGAATCCAAGAGCAGTTCATCTGATCTTCCCTGGACACATATACTCAGAGTGGATAAATCTTTTTGTGGAGATGTCTGGCTTTCTCTACCATAGTTATAAAGCTGGGTTACAATACTTAGATTAGACAGGTGGATTAGATGTGAAGAAACCACTTCTGACTCTGGAAGCCTCTGGGCTAGAAGCAGTTGGCACCTGACAGTGCACTGGTGTAATTCCTTGCAGTGATTCCTATTAGGAATCCACTTTTGGCCATTGAGAAGAGGTAAGTTGCTGCTCTAGGCAGAAAATCTTTAGTCCTTTCTGACTTTTAGATGACAGAAATTTGCAGATACAATCTAGACATTTAGCAAAGAAGTGAACTGAAGTTTCAGCTGAACTAGTTCTACCAGGAACCAATCCTTTTTTCTTGACTGATGTTTCACTGGAATGCCTTGGATGAGAAGAGAGAAATAATATTTAAGACTTGTGTGCCAAAAGGCTTGTACTTGCTAAGTTCAAATCTAATTGGAAGTGATCTGCATCTCATCAAATTCTTCTTCTGCACTGTGTGAAGGAGATGTACTAAGAGTGCTATGTATAACAGCTCTTGTGTGAATTTGTATGTGCTGCATATTGAAACAGAAATCCCTGACTACTATTATACAAAATTTCCAACTTTTCCAGGGGAAATTCTATCTTTATCCAGTCTATTTTACTAAGTGACACTCCTTATTCTCACATTTAAATAACCAGAAACTATCTTTCTAATCATGTCAGCCATCTACAATGACACAATTCACCAACCAACATCAGTGCTCAGCATTGTGGTGCTGCTCATTTTGATGTTGCACTGCACTCTGAAAAAACTTCCCACATATCTGACAGTCCTCTGTGAAGAGAAAAATATTTCATGATCTGTGCTCCTGAACGTGTTGCCTGATCAAATTTAATCACAACTGTGACCCCATGTTCCTGCTTCTGTCTCCCATTAGCACTCCCTCATTTCAGACCTCCAGGACATATTCTTAGTAATGATCTTCCTTGAAAGGTGTATGGTATGCAGCATCATTGCTTCCCTAAAAATATCATGTTTTCTTGTAACGTGTCTGTCTGCATGCAACTCTGTGCCCATTTATTTCTCTTCATCACTGTATTTGCTGTTAGCAACAACCTTCCTTCTCCCACGTAGCCAGTGCTTCCCTCTGCCCTCCATTACATGGTATTAATCCCTGATGGTCTGGCCATGAATGCTTAAAATTTAACTTATGAATTCTGTGTGTGTAAATGTATTCATACCCCCTATTGCTCTGCCTACAAGACATCAGCCTCCCCTCCTTCCTCCCAGTGTCCTGCAGTCAAGAGCATCAAACAGAACAAAAATGCAAATGTGGCTTCTGCAATTTGTACTCTGCTCTGGCCAGCAGAGCTGGGGGCTGGCAGAGAAATCTGGCTGGGTCTGAACACAACTCTCAGCTGTCATCAATACCTGTGGATACTGATGAACAAGGTACTTGTGCTAGTCAAGGGCATTTTTAGAGAAATGTGGGAAAAAAAGTTTAGCAGAATGGGTAAGATCAGAAGTGCAATACTTAGTCACCATTAAATGTACTGAGGCCCGAGGAACTCAGCAACAACAGCAGGAAGGAGAATATTGAACAATCCTTTTATTCACCCCTCACATGCAAATAGTCTTAAATGAGAGAGATCTGGGACAATCCATCTACTCAAATAGCAGCATCTGTGTGAGGCACAGCGTGAGCAAGGGTGTGAGAGAGGGAAAGTGAAGATGGACCAGGGCCCAGGCAGTGCCTTCCCCAGCCCAGCTGCATCCGAGCAGCAGGGCAGCGTTCTGATGAGGCCTCCTGGCAGTCTCAGAAAGGCAGGTGGAGGATTCCACTGGCAGGTGCGTTTGGGAGCTCCCCCACTCAGGAGCAGCAGGAGATGGGCCAAAGGCAGAACTGGAGAAAGGGTGACAGTGTTGGTCTGACTGCTCCTCATCCAGGAGGTAGTGCCAGAGACAGGAGTGGAGGGGGGTGCACTTCAGATACAGCCAGAGTCTCTCCAGGAGACAGAAACAGGACTGTTTAAACAGACAGGGGTTGGGATGGAGATTAAACATGTTATAAATGAAATGTCAATTTCATCAGATTAATAATTTGCGCAAGCCAAATTATTAATATAAAAACAAATAAAATTTATTTTAATCAAATTGACAATCAAAATCAGCCACTATATAAGAAAGCAGGGCCAAGCCTAGGTTCTTGACTCTGGGTGACACATACACAGCTCTGACCACCAGCAGTTCAGAGAGGTAAGTGCACACCTTTGAGATGTTTGAGTCCAGTTTTTATACTGTTTTTCTTGCTCTTGGCTATGAAATCCTTTGTCCTTTTCATTCTTGATGATACTCTGGTCCAGTGCTCAGTGGTACATTTAGATGTTGATGTGTCCAAGGATTCTCTTTGTGTTCTGGTTGATGGTTTCCAGTAACTCATCTCAACATATGATGATCTTTCCGAGAAATCCTTGTATGATGACGATGAGGTATCTCAGCAATAGGTCCATTCATCAACAATGTCCAGGGAGCAGCAGATCCTATCTCTTGCTTCTTTCAGATGGAAAAGGGTTCTTGTTGGGTAAGGTGAAATCATGGGTCTGAGGTCATCTCCTGAGCTTGCCTGCACTTCTTATGTTAATTAGTACCTTCCTTGAGCAAGATGTCATGAGGCTTGCCAAGGTGTACTCTGAACACAAGTTTAAACATATGCACAATTTACAAGATATAGTTTACATTTTATATCCCATATTAATAACTTATTCCAGTTATAGTGTTTTAATTTCTTATGAGTTTTGACCCATCTACAACAAACAGATCTCCTGAGCCCGTGGGCAAAGGGTGGGGTAGGGTTTCCAGGTCAGGAAAATAAAGATCTGTAGTCACATTTACGGTGCTGATACTGTTACTGCAAGCTCCCTGGACTATGGAAATGCAATGAACAGACCTCAACCCATTTGCTTTTCATGATTTTTGCTCTTTTCTGGCCTTAGGATATCTCAGCCAACTCTTTAGTTTTTGTACTCTGCCTGATATAGCTAGTCTGGACTCCTGGATTGCTCCCACCACGGTAACACTCCATTAGCAGGTTCCTGTTGTCTTCAGGTTTATGATTCTTTAGAAGATCATCATAAGGATCCTAGTGCATGTGACACTCTTCCCTTTTTCACATCAAAGTGTGTTATATAAGCAGATTGCTTTTAGCAACAGGTTAGCCTGCTTTCTAGTGCAAAACAAAAAACAGCTTTTCACATAAATTGGGGGAAACCTTCCCTCTCACTGAGCCATATTTAGGATTTTGTGTCAGAGCCATTCTCTAACCTAAAAACACGGTGATGCATGTGGTTATTAAATGGTTCTCCTTTTTTTTTTTTTTTTTCCCTCTTGCCTTCAGCAGTCAACATACAGGAGATAAGGATAAACCCTTGACTTCAACCATTGATATAATTGTTTTAGAGCAAAGAATTTGTGTAGACAAGGAAAAGCACACTCTGAGTCAGTGGAACTTGTTCTTGCTTAGAAATGAGGTTAGTTCTGTGAGCCTGAATCATCTCAAAGGGTTACTGAGCTGCAAACACACTGGTAGCTTAAGTGCAGATGAGCTTAAAGGCCACACTGGCCTAAGAACCATGTCCATTATCAATTGTCATTTTGTCATCTTAATTTTAGCAAGGTGGATTGAATAATTTATCTTGCCACTTTGTTTGCAGGTAGAGACCAGTGCATGGCATGGTTTCCTTGTGGCCCCTGAGGACCTGCTCTGTCTGGTCTGACAGCGTGCTGAGGCAAGGCCATGTTATCCACCACTTAACCAGGCAGCTTAATTTATTCTGGAAGCAATTCAGTCATACACTCAAGAAGTGAATTACTGTGTAGTCCCTGTGTGAGCTCTGTGTGGACTGTCACAGCTCTAGGACATCTAATTACCCCAAAAACTCAACACCAAAATACAGACTTTATCTGTCCCTTCTCAAAGTGAGGGGAAGAATTCTATTGCAGTTGCTTGGTGTAATTTTTTCTAATTTTACATCTATGGTGCTTTATTTGTTCAAAGGTACAGAGAAGCCTCTTCTGCTTAAGATTTGTGGAAAATGTAAAATTCCATGCAAAGTGTAGAAACTGTAGCTGTTTATTTAAAAAGCCAAATACATGCTTGCAAAACTGTTTTTTCAGAAAACAATCATTATTTCCATGAGGAATGGCTCCATTGTGGCTGAGGTCAGAAGTCCTGACCATTGTCTTTTGGCACCAGATAAAGTTTAACTTTCTTCTAAGTTTTTCCAAAGTCCTCACCAATGAATGTCTCCTGCAATGTTCCTTGCAACATGCAGCATAATTACTTACCCTTTACTTCTAAAGGAAACCTAGCTATTAGTAGGACCATAAACCAATTACCAATGTGTTTTCTTCATTGTTAAATCATTATTCATAACTCATTTTGCAGTAACTGAGGACCAAGTTCTAGTGAATTCACCTTCTGTCTGTCAACATTAAACAATTCACAAACCAAGTAAATTTTTATAGCCTGAGGGGGAAATATTCCAAGACAAATACTTGTATTTTCCTCACCCTTTAGAATAATATGTTACAGTGAAGTTGAGATGTCAGTGACTTGTTTGTGGACAAAATTAAAATATACTGCATATGTAAAGGGGGATAAACTTGCTATTCCAGAGGCAGCTGCAATCAGTAAATCTCCCCGAATATCAAGCCTGGCACATCAGCCTAATCTGAATTTTATGTCTAACTCAATATTGGAAACTGAGCAACTTAGTTTGTGAAAAATTGAAAAGTTGGAAAGACAAAAGATATTCTTCTGTGTTGTTTATAGAAAGTCAGATTTGTCATTGCCTTGTGTCTTTGGCAGTGTTTTTCACATGTGAAAACAAATTAGGCAGCAGTAGTTTGTAATACTTGTAAGAGTGACAAAAAAAGGTGCAATACAATAGACAGTCAAATTCCAAATGCATATTGAAAGAATCTGGTGGTATATCTCTGTCATCCTTCAGGAATACTAGATGTTCGGAGGTTTATTGTTTGAAATAGTCATTAGTTTCTGTTATCCCTGGATCTTTCTTTTTCTCACTTTTCTAAGCTGTCTCCCCATCTCTATGACCTCTCTCTCCCTACCACACACAGAACTCCTGTAGGGCCTTTTAGTCTTGCACATGGCTCTGGAGCTGTGTTGGAGCCAAGCCAGGTTCATACCAGTTGGGAATTTGTCCTAATGACCCTTTTGGCCACTTTTGGGACCATTCAGTTTCAGCCAATTTGGCTGTGAGACAGCTGCTTAACACTGAGTGTTGGGTATTTTCTCCCCTTCAAATGCCCAGGTCCTAAAGCATTCCCTGATGGTGCCAGGGAACAATCCATTGTATCCAGAAGGGAGGTCAAGCCAACAGTACTAAAATGCTGCAACCAGATGAAGAGCCACAATTCCAATGGATTAAATGCAAAATGGGCAATGGTCTGTTTTCCTTAGAGGCAAATATTAAGGGATATCAAGAACCTGTGTTGCTAGGAGATGCAGTCTCAGTAAATATCAAACACATTGTTCGGCTCCTGCTCCTAGCAGAGCACAGTAAATTCACTTACCTGGTACTGGGCAGGAGGAGTCAGTGGAAACCCAAAGAATCCACATGATAATATCTCAGGAGACAAGAATTTTAAAGGAATCCAAAACAACAACAAAACCAAAAACTTTTGCAAAGTTCTCAATATCAATGGTTCTTACAGTAGATACTTGAAGTGCTCTCAATTATAACACATCCATGAATTGGCAGTGGAAAAATCCGACTCCAGCAGCAGAGATGAGCTGCAGCTGCAGCTGACAGTGAGGGATGCGAATAGAGAGAGCACTTACGTGATGAAGGCAATACTGGCAATCAGTTGTGTGCTTCAAAGCAAAAAAGCACAATCAGTGTGACAACAGGGCCCCATTGTTGGCTCTGGCTTTCTGTTGAAATGACTTCCACAGGGGAAGGACCCTGTAGCAGAGCAGCCTTGCCTCCAAACCCTTAATTTCTTCTGTGTTCTTCTCTATCTTTTCTTTCTTTCACCTTTTTTCTCCTGTAGTTTTATAGCTGAGATTTCCTCATTAGGGGCAGTTCTTCAGCATGGTTAAAATGCACGACATTGCCTTACCTTGCTTATATTTAGTTTTGCCCCCACACCAGTAGCTCAGGGAGCAGCAGTGTCGGGGGGGCTGGCAGCCAATAAACCTGCAATGGCATCGTGCTCCTTGGTGCACTGCACAGTGGCCACATGAGCAGGCAGTGAAGCAGAGGACATGAGTGCACTTTTCCTGGGTTTTTGTATGCATGGGTTGAACAGTGCAAAAATCGCTGTTCAGGTCTATTAAGTGGGAGGTGTTCTTCTTTTTCCTTCCCCAATCAGCAGTTTGTCTACCAAAACTTTCTTCACTGGCCCTGACATCCTCCCCCTGTGGGCAGCTTGATATTCTCAGAGAGCCCTAGCTCTTTTCAGCTCTTTTAGCTTTTCAGAGTAGTACAATTCTGTCCCTAATAAAATTGCACATTTTTAATTTCTAAAGCCTTTGAAATGTCTTTTCTTTTTCTGAAAGACCCATCCTTTAGAAGTTCTTAGAACCACACTTTTTAATAAATCTCCTGTCCCAAGCAACTGTGACTACCTGACTGGTACCAACCTTAAAACTTTGACAGGTTTACATTATTCCTGATTTCATTTTTGCAGCACATAGAGGCATCCCAAATGTTTACAGAAAAATAATTCTTTGCTAGCTCCTAAACTGAGCATCTCACAGAACATGGGCAGAAATACAAAGAAAGACTTGACAGGAAAAGGAAGAGCACATAACCAGGAAAATGATTGCAAGAAGTTAAAATCATGAAGATGAAATCATGGTCCTTAATGTATGGTCTGTGCAGTAGCTTATCTTGTGGTTCTGCTCTCAGTGAGATCAATGGCAAAACTCCACAGTTTTAATTACATCAGAGTGCAATATTGGGGGAAAAAAGGCAGGCCTTACCCATAGAATTGTAGAATCTCCTGAGTTGGAAGGGATCCACAAAGATGTTTGAGTGCATCTCCCTCCCTGCACGGTAGCATCCTCAAGAGTCACATCCTGTGCCTGAGAGCTTTGACTAAATGATCCTTGGGCTCTGTCAGGCTGGTGCTGTGCCCACTGCCCTGGCAGCCTGTTCCAGTGCCCAGCCACTCTCTGGTGGTTAGACATATATCCAACTACCTGATATTATCCTAGATGTCTATTGTCCTAAGTGGATATTGCCCTAATATCCAACCTCACCCTCCCCTGACAGCTCCAGCCATCTCCTCGAGTCCTGCCACGGTCACAGAGCAGAGATTGGAGCTGCCCCTGTGCTGCCCCTTGGGAAGAGTTGAAGACCACGAGGAGGTCTGACCTCAGTCTCCTCCAGGCTTGGCCAATCCTCATACAGCTTCCCCTCCAGACTCTTCAGCATCTGCTATTCCAATCTGATAAACTTTTTCATCTAGTTTAAATTCAGTGCTCTTGCAGTGGCACTGGCATCTACCCTGAATGCAAAGCAAGTGAAAATTAGCTGTTACTCACTCTTACAGCAAGAACCTGGCAATGTTTGCCTGCACTGTCTAGAGATGAGAAAGAGGGATTCAGTTCCTCTTTGTATTTCAGAGAGCCCAAAGGATTCTAAAAGCCTTCATGCATTTGCCATGAAAAAACATCCTTTGATAAGCAAGTGAAGAAAAGTGAGGTACAGCCAGCTGCAGAGGGGCCCTCTGTTGTGAAGTGTCCCACAAGCTCTGAAGGAGGAAGCTGAGGCAGTTTGCTCTGCCTCATACATTGTGGTAATCAGGCAGATAATTTTCTGACCTTCAGGGATCTGGCTCCATCTGAAAAGGAAAGTAAAAGTGATATATGAATTTGTGTGAGGAATGGTTTCACTGAAACCTCTCTGTCATGGTTCAGAAGCACGAGAAGCCAGGCAGGCCCAGAGGGAAGGATGGATCAGAAATGGCAATGTTCATACCTGTATATACAGATATATCTTTGTGTGTCTCAAAACTCATCCAGCTGCCCACAAAGATCTGTCCCACATAAAAGCAGATGCTGAATGACAGTCACTCCTTAAAATGGTAATCCAATTGTATGGGATGCAAAGCAAAATTAAATCTCATTATTAAATCCTTAGATTAAAAGCAGCCTCTGGGAGGACACTCAAGATCTGTGTGTGTGTCCTGTGGTGTACCCTGGTCTCTGGACATCTGCTGTTTGTCATTGTATATGTGGGTATTTGTATTGACCTGATACACCCACCTTCAGTTTCTCCTTTGGATTTATATCATACCTGTTTAATCATGACTGGAAATTAGTAATTTCAGTTACAATGATTTCAATCATCTTGCTCTGTGTGCCATTAAGAGCATCAGACTTCAGAAATTCATATTTATTGTCTGAAAATACATGGACTGTTGCATTCATATTGAACAAAAGCATTGCTTTGAGCATAAAAAAGGGGGGGTAGTATTTTCACATACAAAATTGCTTTAACTTTAATCCATATAATAATATTTCCTCCTTTTTGTCTTGCAAACTGTATCTAATTATTTTTTTCCTTTGCAATTATTTTTTTAGCCTGTCAGGGAAAACTTGAATTTCATTTGTTCAGCTACGTCAGATTATGCTAAGAAAAATCATGGAATCCTCAAAGTGAATAACATGTGCCACTGGCATCTTGCATACATTATTTGCACAACTGGGCAGTTTGCATCAGTCTCCTTGCAATGTGCACCTGAGCCTGCTTTGTAGGGACTGAAGAAAAATTGAAATTCCTCAGGAATGTTTGGTGCACCATAGATCAGTTAGAGGTCATCATGTTATTTAGTGTTTTATGGTGAATAAATCAGATGCTCACTTCCAAATCCCCCTTTATATGAGCTATAATACATCGAGTTCTTTATGGAAAAGGAATTTTTATGAACTGAAACTGAACCACATTATCCTGTAAAGTAACGGGGCAGTGACACGTATAATGAATAGGATATCACTCACTTTTTTGTATTCTCTGCATCACAGTGAGAGCACAAAAAAGCTGAGTCAAGTAGCTGCTTCTCCCTGTGTACAAACACAAGACTTGAGGCAGTGAGGTGGGAGTTTTCATATCTAATTTAAAAATCTCCACTAAGAAGATTGTTTAGATTCTTCATAAAAGGGGAGTCTCCACAACCTTATGAATAAAACCCAGTCTAGCAATAAAGCAAAATACCACCAAAAATGTACACTGCAGCAAGAAAGGCAGGTAAAATAGCTATTTATTGGCCCTCAGAGGAGTTTCCTGTGAATGAGTATTGAGATGGTGAGGTCTTAGTCTTCAGGGAACATGGACAGGATCCTTTGAATCTTCCCTTTGATTCACAACTCAAGCTTTGCTGTTACATCATGTACTTAATAATGCTTTTGATTGGTACAGCTGTAAAATTCTTCCATGAATGTAATATATTCCAAACCAGTTACAAGTGTGTCATGAAAGTAGAGGAGTCCCATTGTACAGCTTGATTCATCACAGACTTCAGCTACTGCAGGCATTCATCCACAAGCCTTAGCTAAGTGCAGAGCAGCATGTGGATTATGAAATTTTTTGTAAAATTACTTACTTGTTTCTTAGAATTTGTCTCATTATTTTCCATATGAAATAGGTAAGACAGGTGAGAAGAATTCTCTTAATTTTCATAATAACTGATTATAACTTTCAAGTGTGTATTTTCCTTTTGCTTTGTGGCAAGACAAAAAATTACAAATTGAGAGATTTAATTCTTAGGAGAAACATAATATTCTGGAGGGCCAGGGATTCTCTGCTGACTGAGATTTAAAACAGTTTTTGACTGATCCTTAGATAAATTTTGGTGTGTGTAAGAAGGCTATAAGTTACTTGATTGATTTTCATATGCCCGTTCCATCTTCTTATCCTTGAAAAGAAGGAACATACAATTACCTTTATTAGCAAAACAACAGCTGATTGTTGCTTCAAATATGTATTTTGCCTTTTTTTTTTCCCCTCAATGTGCAGCTCTGAAGTGGCAAGAAGTTCACAGCGTAAATGAGTCTGATGAAAAACTTCAAGTTTCCAGCTTGGTTAGAAAAAATTCCAACCCTGGTCCCTCCAGATTCAAAGAATTAAGAACTATGAGATGATCTTTTCCATAGTTTAGTGTAAAAGCAGCTCAGGCCCCAGACTAAGGGGATGATTTGCTTATCTTAAAACTCAGGTATCTGAAATTTAGGTGTCTCATCTAAAGTAACTGTCTGGGTATCCTGTCAAGGGACCAGAAACAGATAAACAGCTTCAGGAGGCAACACAGTTTATCAGAAAACAACCCAGATTGGGCCTATTTCTCACTCCACTCACTCAAGGTGTCAAGGCACCCAGTTAGACTTCATATTTAATTGGGCTTCAGAGAAAGTTACACAATATTGGAAAACTGTAAATCTTTTGCTTTCAAATATTTAGCAGGTTGTACCTTAGGAAGCACATTTGGGAAAAAATAAAAGTGGCTGCTGCAAGATTTATAACTTAGTTTTTCAACTTTACTACTATGTCAGTGCTGGGGTTTAAAGCAAATGAGAAAAAGATACTTTGCAGATCAAATATTACCTTCACTACAGGCTCTAACTAGAAGCACTGTGAAAGACAGTTTAGAAGTGTTTTGGTCTTCTTTTATTGCTTAAATTTAAAATAAAATATTAATGTAATTTCAGCTTCAAATAGGTTTAAATATCATTGGTGAGAAGAAAGCCCTGCACTGGATGTTTAAATAGAAGTTTTTAGGTTTGAGGAGTCTTATTTTTTCTATTGTTTTGTTTTCCTGCTTTTAAAAATCCATCTATTTATAATATCTGTTCTTACTTTCTATCCTATGGGAGATAGCAGAAAATAATCCCATTTTTTCAGATTCTTAGAAAAAATAGAAGCATGAAAGGGTTAAAAATTTATTTCAGAGAAACCGTGAATGCAATAGAAATTCATTGCTATGTTTTGTTTAAGAATATTTTAGTGATCTGTGTTATTATTAGTGCTGCACCTGTTTTGCTTGTAACTGTTTATGAGATGATATTTTTAAGTCAATTCTGCTTGTTCCCAAGTTAGCCCAAAACCCAAGCATAAAGAACTTCAATCAATGAATATAAATATTATAAAAGCAAATTAATCAAAAAAAGAAAACTGTAATAAATACAAATTCATAGTAAATATATTTTTCTGGACTGATTACTAATATTTTTCATTAGTGGACATTCCTTGGGTTTTTATTTGATATCATTGGTGATGTGGCTCAGCAACAGAGTCTTGATTTACAGGTCTTGGTGTCTTTTAATCTCTTCAGTGACAGTTAAAGACTCCAGGGTGTAAGTATAGATGGAGCTTCCTGCCTAGGAAACACCTGTACAAAACTGGTGGGAAGCATTGCTATGCAGCCAGTATTCATGGCTTTCCTGAGAAATGTGGGGAGATAAATTACAAGAAAGAAACTAAAGAGCAGCTGGCCTTGCAACAGAGAACGTGTTTGAACATGATTTGCCAATAGCATAAAAGACTTCTAAAAAATACGAAGATTACTGCAGATAGAGGACATCAGCTGTCTCTGGCAGATATGCAAAAGTCCTTGAAAAAGATAAAAAAATTAGGGTTTTGCCTAAACAGAGGCTTATAAACTCACGGGCTGAAGAGCATGGGAAGAAAAGACTGAAAAATAATGTAACTTAGCTTACCTGTGAAAGGTGTGGAGCTAATTTGACATGACCTGTAGGCTTTGATACCGAAGTCACCCCTCAGGTGACACAGTCTGTCACAATATTTGTACTTTGGATCACTGTGGGAGTCTCTAATAGTTGCTGTATCTGAGGTTCCCCTGCCCTTCTCCTTTGAGTTAAATGGACAAAATGGTTTCCTTCTCCTAATTGAGCCCACCTTGTGAATGTCACTGGCCCTTAGCTGGCTGCAAAGAACACACCAATCCCCTCTGACAGTGATTTTTTGGTATATTTTCTTGGTCACCTCTGTCTGTGACATGAGAATTCACCTTTCAACAAGGTCACCTCTCCAGCAGCTTCCAGTGCTTAACCCCCAAACTCCAGCTGCTTGAACAGCCTGATTTTGCTGTAGTTTAGCTCTCCTGGAGTAGATCTGCAGGAGGATTACAAAGAGTTGACAGAAAGTATGGTAAACAAGAAAAGAGTGTGGTAATTTTCCCAGCAGACAAGAAAGAGAGCATTTTTAGTATATGACTGTAATAGGGTTTGCACTGTTGTGGGAGTCCATGCCAAAATCTGTTAGAGGCAAATCAGGTCTCCATCAAATTCCTTGATTTGAGCTGGTGATCATTGCTGATGAAAAACAGGAATCAGTTTTCAGGGAGGTCAGTAAGAGTATAGAAGGTGTTTAGTAAATTATTTTATAGTCAGAATATTAGCTAATGCAAAGAAAATGAACTTTATCCCAGCCAAAATCACTGCACCCCATTTGACAAAGTGTTCTTCCTAACCATGTATTAATATACAAACCATGCAACCGTGGATTAATATTCTGTGTTTGGTTTAAGATTTTGGTTGTGGTTTAGAGGTCCATCCTGATTTAACAAACCTCATCTGTCTTTATACAACCTTGAAAATTTTAGTCTTCCTGGCCCTCTGAGAGGAAACTGAGCTATACATTGAAAATAGCACTGGCTGATTGATGGAGGCACATACAGGGAGTATCTAATGAGTAGCCTCAGGGAGCACAACTTGGTGTAACTTGTGTTTTATTGGGGCCTGGAGGAAGTGCAGATTGCAGCAACTTAAATTCCTCTGATGTTATCCACCATGTCTAGATATAGTTCTAGTCCTCTCATACAGAGCTGCCTGTTGCATGCAGAGCTGGGAGTGCTCATTGTGTGACATGACATCCAAAACCAACGCTGAGCAAACATCTGGGCTGCTCTGATGGGCTGTGCCAGGCTGCTTTCCCAGGTAGGCAGCTCCCAACCTCAGCAGCTGGAATGTGGGAACACATCTGACTCAGGAGTGTCTGAAATGGAGCTGCAGCAAGGCTTGGGTCACTGTGGGTTGTATAGATTAGTCCTGAGATGCAATTTCATAGGAAGTTTTGTCTTTCTGACAGTTCTTCCACCAGGAGAAGGGAATGTCTCTCTTTCTTAGTTCTGCTTTTTAGACCTATGACTTGCTGCTGACCTCCCAGCCCTATCTCCTGCCTTGCTCCATCTTCAGTGATTGCTGGATCATTCCATGAAGTCACTAGCATGAGAGAAAAGAATCCACCTTTTTTTTTTTTTTTTTTCCCCCTGGATTTAGTTTCTGCTAAATTAGTGACATTAAACAGCTTATAAAGGGTTCAGTGTGTACCAATACCTGCTGGGAGATTGAGTGGGGAGAGAGATGGGTGAGAAGGAACTTGCAGTTGTAAGTGGATGGAGTTACTACAATGGCTCACCGTGTTTTATTGAATATTATTCCTAATTTCATCCACTTCTTGCAGTAGATGTTACTCAAATTATAAGTTGCAGTGTATTGCTCACTTTTTTGGGGAAGAACAGACACTCTTCAGCTTCTGGCTGGGTAGGACAGCAAATGCTGATAACTACAGGAAACAAAATGTAAGCAGGAGGCAGAACCCACAGAACTGATGGCCACAGAGGACTGAAATAACTCAATGCTGACTGGTTAAATTTGCCAGTTTAGTTATAACAGCACATTTTCTAGTTCAGTTTATAAAACATTTCTGAAGTCTGGGATGGTTTAGTAGAGGCTGATCACCAAAAAACACCCACATTGTTACTCATCAGAACTTGGGTTGGTCACCTCTGCTTTTCACTGCAGGTCTTTCTCTGAACATAGTAAAGATATTTCCTTTGCAATGTTAGACCCAAATGCCAGACTTTGAGTTTAAACTGCATTTCATATTAGGTACCTTGCTCAATGTTCCCAATTCTGCTTTTAAACCATTGCTTAACTTTCCAACATTTAACAAGTTCATAACCCAGCCAGGAGCCTCAAGCTCAGTTTTTGGGATTGGTGTTTTGCTCTGCTGCTCTTAAAGTCCTGGTGTATTTTTAAAGGTTTTTTTTTAAAGGCAAAATAAGCTGCAGAAACAATGCTTAAATTCAACAACTCAAACTGAAAATCATTTCATATTTTGGCTTTCAAACATCAACCAGCAGAGAATTTCTCTCTGTTGTGTATTATATTTTTAGCTGTCAACATCAGACTCAGTGTCAGTGCCAGGCAAGCTGTGACACTAACTAGACTTTTAAGTGTGATCTGTAATCCAGCCTAAGAAATTTGAAGATGAGACTTCACACTACATCATAGCTGTATCCATACATTTCATTTAGGAAAAAAACCAAAAAACCATCCTGTAATGTTTTAGTTCAGTAGACTGAAGTGATAGCTTTCAACTATTCTGGAACAAATCCATTCAGTGCTTAATTCCCAGTGAGGCACAAAAAGTTTGCTTGAATATTTCTAAACTTCTCAATCCACCTCTTGTATTATTTAAGAATAATAACATTCTTAAGCTAATGATGCTTGGAGAATCTTTTAAGCAGGCTCCTCCTGTAGGTTGATGGACACAGGCACTTTCTTCCTACATTGTCAGGCCTTGAGGGATCTGTCAGCAGAACAATAGCAAAAAAACCAAGGAACAGTTTATAAACAAGGGAGGAGTGCTTTCCTTAGGGAAACTGGGATGTGTCTTTTCTCTACATATTTGGGCCTGCTTTTATCCCCATATTTATCTATTCACACAGGCAAAGTCAAGCCAGATGAAGCATATGGGAGAATCTTGGTTTCTTTACTTTCCAAAGTTCTCGATAACTATTTCAAAACAAGAAGATGAAATAAAAGTCTGCTTTTTTTGAGCACTGAAAAATATGACACCTCTTCCTAGTTCTTGATGCTGTTCTTGATGAGGCACCACATTTCATTGGCTTCTTTGACTGCCTGGTTTAGAAAACTTCAGTTCAAAGTTTGGCATCATGGTTTTTCTGTTTTTCTATAGATTCATTATTAATAACTATATAAAGCACTTAGGCCACATTTTTCATTATTCAATCAGTTTAATGAGGTCTTTTTGTTGCTCCTAACCTTCATTCTGACTTATGGTCACCAGATTACTAGCAACTGAATGTAAATATTTATTTTCCTGTTCATTGTGTTTAAGTAGAGTTTGTTTGGCTGAACAAAATCAGCTCCAGCTCTGTTTCCCTGGGGGACACCTTGTGTGCCTTTTGGCTTTTCCCTGTTCCTAGTTTAAATATTGTTCTATGACTTTGAGTGGGTACATTTGGATTGAACGTAACCCTTCTTTTCAGTACAAGTTCTTCAAATCCCAGAAGTTTCCCAAATTCATGGTAAATCTAAGTATCTCTTCACTACACCACCATCTCATCACTGCTTTGAGGCTCTGGATCTCTGTCTGCCTTTGAGGCTTTGTGCTTGACAGCATTCTGGAGAATAAGAGTGTGGAGGCTGAAACTTATCCTGAGGTCTGATCCCACCTTTTCCAACCAACAGCAGGTAGCTGCAGCCTCTCACATGCCACAAATAGTGTCTTTGCATCTAAAAATTGAATCTCCCATTCCTACTGCCAGCTGCTTTCTATCCATGAAAGTCCAGAGGGTGCTCTGACTTCAGCCTGTCTCTTCTCATGTATTGCACCCTCACTTTCAGCTGAGTGCCCTCATTCCCTGAGCCTTAACTGGCTGAATGACTTCAGGTTTCACCAGGTAATAACTGTGGGACAAATTTTACAACAGGACACCTCTTCCTTCAGCTTGGCATATAATGTTTCAGTTATTTGTTGGCTGTGATGTGCTGCTAATGTTTTATAAGTGGTATCTTAGGAGATCAGCTCATCTTTCTCTGGTAGATTGCATAGATTTCAGAGTTTTGTCTGTCTCTATTTCAGGAAGTCTACAGCTTATCTGGGGAGTTTCCCCAGAATAGGATTTGCTCATTTGTGGGTGTTTACCTATCTGCTTAGTGTTTTCCACCTCCATGCAGGCTATGCTGTTGTGCTGGTTTAGCTGTCACCCCAAGACAGTTGTTTGGTAGCTTTGGTACTTGAAATATTGCAGGTAAAGCTGATGTCTGGGGGATTAACTAGTTCTTCACATAATTGCCTTCATAGATATAAGGTCAAAAAAATTCAGTGCTAAGCAACAAGAATTACAATTAGCTCTGTCAGTCGAGGAGTTGTTGCATGAACTTCTCTAACATCCAGTGTATTAGTAGTTTTTGTGTTATTTCCCTCACTAGTTCTAATGAATGCTAATATGGCCTTGAAGATTTAAGAACTGAGAAAATCAAACCTACATAAATAAACAGACTTTTTTTTCAGTGTTTCAATTTAAGCTGTGTTGTTTATGCAGAGATTCAGCATTACCTGTGAGTTTGGTGTGTGAGGCACTGGGTACACAGAAGGCACAGAGATGATCACTTAGTGTACAATTTGAATATGAAGTCAAGATTCTGATAGTCTGACCTGATGACTTTTTTGCATGATGTACTCTTAACCCCTTTTAGTGAGAAATAGATGTGCAGGATGTAATTAACCCTCCTGTTCTCATCCAGGCTGGGTTTGCATTACATAAATAAAGCACAGATGGGAAGAACATCCTGAAATACCATCAGGATCAGCTGTTTCTTTGATTATGCTGATTATATATGGCCTGTAGTTGATTCATGTACATTAATGTACATTCATGTGCATTTTTGTACATAATTTTCATTTGGATTCTTGGAAAATTTTTGGTAAGTTAAATTCCACTGGTTATAATTAGGTTTTTATTGCAAATGGTACAGTGGAATCAAATACACCACAGAATATTGTCCTACAGCTAAAAATTTAAACTCCTGGTCAGTGCTGTAGAACAATATTTGGATGTGTTGTAATGTAAAAGAAAAGCAGTTTCCATGGTCAGCAGGCTGGGGTGTAAAAGAATTTGTGTTCCACGTCCAGAAATAGGCAGAGGAAGAGTAAATGACATTGTAGTTCTATCTCACATTGCAGTGAAACAGATTTCAGTCACTAGATCCTTAGAATCCCATGATTCCATGTCCTTTAACACCAGTGGGAGCACAGACAATAATTGATGTGTAGATATTTACATGGAAATCTTATTTGAGATAGTTTAATCTTTAAAGGATATCATACACCATACTGAGACTTAAATCTTCATTCCAAATTCACAGGAAATATGCATCCCTGTTAACTGGCTAATCAACACTTCCAAATATCAGGGTATTTTGCTAATGTTCTGGAGCACAGATTTTAATGAATTAATTGAATTCCACATCCATCCTTTTGTAAAGGGTTCCTGTGAATATGCAAATGAGTATCTATAGGCAAAGAGATGAAAGTGAAATCACTCCAATATTTAATGGCTGTGTCTGACTGTTCAGTCCATGTCATTGATACCCAGTACTGCTCGTTTGCCCAGTGACCCTTCACTGTTAAGGGCAGCTGTACTGATAGAGCTGATTTTTACCAGAAAGATTTTAGAATAATTTTTAAGTAAATTTCCATCTCTTGGAAGTCTGAGGGTTGTTTGGATGGGTTGGGGGTTTTTTTGTTTTGTTGGGTTTTTTTTTTGTTTTGTTGGGGTTTTTTTTTGTTTTGTTGAGGGGGTTTT
>JACBWW010000619.1:0-27926 GCA_020086605.1 Lanius collurio | reverse complement strand
TCCCAAGAGCTTGCTTACTCCACCTCCAAATATTACAATTTCTGAGTGAGGTAACACCTGTTAGGAAATAAAAGTATTAGAATATGGCCATTTGTATTAGCATAAAAGTATAAGAATATGGTCACAAAAGCAACATTAAAGCATCAAATTTTCTGGTTCATATGTGTAGGAATTCTATACACTTAGATCTGTTTTCTTATAATGTTTCCTTTGATTGGAAATTTTTGAAGACTTTTGAAGCCTCAAGATAACAGACTTGCTAAGTAAATTGCTAAGCAGTACAAATAAAGCAATTAAGATCTAACTGGCTCTGACAAAGCTCTAAAAGGAACAGCCTGGATCTGCTGGATTAATTCTTCCCCTTTAGAAGGCCTACTGACTATTCCTTTTTGAAAAAATCACAGATGTCTTAAAATTGAATGGCCCACAACAAGCATGTCTCATCTGAACTGTATATATTTGTATATTAACCAGGGAGGACTTCTGGAGGCAACCAGAAGGAAACTCTGAGAATGCCACCAGATAAAATTTTGAAACCTTATTTTCCTATGGTATTGAGAACTCCTACAAAAACAACCAGTTCAGATTCAGTCTTATGGTGAACCTGCCAATTAAATGGATTAATAGCTGCAGGATTCAAATATCACTAACTACAGTGTAGCTGCCACACAACTACAATGCAATCTGCCAGCTACCTCATGAAGTACATCAGTTATCAAAGTGTAAAGCTTAACCAAGAGACATTAGCAAGAAAATCTATTTCCAAGAACAAAGTAATGGAATTAGCTCAAAATTTGTGTGAAAAATCACTTTAATGGCTTATTAAAAGAAAGAGATCAGTCTTCTGTGCAGTCACCAAGTAATCTGTAAACTACATCTGGAGGCCTGGTCACAACAGTAGATCATTTCAGATAGAGTGTCCATTAAAACATACATATTCAGTGTACTAAGATCCAAAAGCACAGAAACACATAAAGTAATGCACAAATATTTTATCTACGCTACCTTTAACTATTCACTGGTGTGTCCTCTTCTCTAGGATATTACAGGGTGTTTTAAACAGGAAAGGTTTCAGCCATTCTTCATTCAGTCAGAACTGGATAGACATTCACAATAATCTAGAACCACATTATCCCTGCTTCACAAGAAGTATTGGACTTGGATAAAAACACAACAATTCCCTTTTTAAGAGATAACCTGTGAACAAACATAAAAATCACACGTAGGTTTGCATTCTGGATTTATAGAAATGCAAATACAGCACCACTGCCTCTAGTATAACAACAAATATAACATCAATAACAGGGTCCAAAACAATAATCATCAACATAGGTAAGGACTTTCATTAAAATTGGAATGATCCATAATTTGGCCTCTGGACTACAACCACCTAATTAGCATGTAAGCGCTGCTCTTAACTGGGCTGTCAGGTGTTACCATGTTAAAAACAGCATCCCCACTTTTAACTACCTTGGTAACAAACCAATATATTTCAGAAATTGGCATAAAGGCATTAGTACATGTGTTCTGATCAGTGTCAATGCAGTCTGAGACAATTTCAGTGCAATTTCAAATACTTCAAATAATTTCCAGCTCCTCTTTAATAAACTATGTGGTACCTGTATTTATTCCTCACGGGCATTTCTTTACACATATATGTAGTGGCTCACCTTCAAGCATACCTAATCATAGGGTTGTAATGCTGCTCCTCAGAATGTTTTCTGAAGCTGTAGCTCCACACTACCTACTTACTAATAGTGCCTACTGTTTGTATACGTTTTACAACTACATTCATTCTGGATATGGATGTCTCTAAATGAAATCATTCTTTCAAGGTATGGTGCTGGCATTGAGTTTTGTGACTGAGCTTCTTCCCACTTGTCCAGTTTCCAGTTTATAATTAAACCTCCCAGTTCTGGATTTGAAAATTAACAGTTCTTTCCAGTTGCATTAAAGACAACTGTAGAAAAGAAGGTCCTGATGAAGCAAGTTTCATGGCTTTCCAAGAAGGTATCCTGTGACCACAAGATGAGCAAAAGTGGATTGGACATGGTTTAAGATAACTCTGAGGAGCAAGCCAGCCCTATTTGATCCAAGGTCAGGACAGCATAACTGTAACTTGAAAGCCACCTTCCACTTCTCCAAATCTGTTCCTACCTGCACTGAGCAATTCTTGGCTTGTCAAGCTGAGCGGAACAGAATAAACCCTATGATTGTAATTTCCACATCAGGCAATGCTTCACAAGACCCAAGGCAACTCTATCAACCATCATCAAAAACAAATTTCAGTTTATATTCAGAACTAGTTTTACACAATGAGGATTTTAGCAGAGAAATCATTAGACTACTGCACAACATTGGCGAAAAGAAATAATAGATATGAGTAGTAGCTCAAATGACTTCCAAATAAAACTGAGATACAATAGTAATATCTCATAAAAAAAGAATTGTATGGGTAGAAATTGCATTCCTACCTTCACACTATTCTTGTCAGTAGGGTCTACTGTGCTGCTTTGCACTGTGATTAAGTTAGTTTTTTTCATAGTAATTTGTATATGGCTATGTTTTGGATTTGTGCTGAAAACTGTCTTGATAACACGGGGTTATTTTTGTTATTGCTGAGCAGGGTTTACACCAAGCCAAGGCCTTTTCTGCTCCTCACCCCACCCCTCCAGCGAGGAGGCTGTGGGTGCACAAGTAGTTGTGAGGGGACACATCTGGGACAGGTGATCCCAACTGACCAAAGGGATATTCCAGACCATATGGCATCATGCTCAGCATATAAAACTGGGGGAAGTGTGAGAAAGAAGGGACGTTTGGAGTGATGGTGTTTGACTTCCAAGGTAACTGCTATGCGTGATGGGGCCCTCTTCTCCTGGAGATGGCTGAACATGTGCCTGCCCATGGGAAGAAGCTAATTCATTCCTTGTTCTGCTTTGTTTGAGCACGTGGCTTTTGCTTTCCCTATTAAACTGTCTTAAGCTCAGCCACTACTTTTCTCACTTTTATCCTTCCAGTCCTCTCCCTCATCCCACTGGGAGGGAGAGAGGAGCTGTGTGGTGCTTAGTTGCTGCCTGGGGGCAAAACCACACCACCTACAGAAACAAAACAGCATATATTTATAGGGAAACTATAGTAACCAACTGCTTTTAATGAAAGGTATTGACAATAGACATGGGGGGCCATTCTCTCCTGGTGGGATCTTCTGGAAGTTTAGTGTCTCAAACCAGCAAAATCAGTCATGACAATGAGGACATACTCATGCTGTTTGTTTCCACAAGGAGCAGAAATCAATCTTTTGTATAAGAACTGTGCATGTATCCACCATTTATGCCTTTGAAAAATCCCTATTTTTTATGTAGACAGAAGCTGGAGGATTTGGAAGTCATAATAACCAGAAATAATTACAACAGGCATGATGGAGAACAAAAAAATGATAAGAGATTACATTAGAAGGAATATATTTTTTCACAGGTGATGGCTTGTCAAATGAGTATATCATATCACAGTATATCCTTATTGGGGTTTTTTTGGTGTGGTCTCACTTTCCTTTGTGTTTTAATTGCCAAGAGCAAGAAGAGAGAGTTGCATTATATATTACTTGTAATAATATTGACAAAGACAACAAGTTTTAATGAGAGCAAGTTAGGCATGAAAAAGACTGTTTAAGAATATTCAGAAGTGTGAAAAAGCACTGGGAAACAAATATAGGCAACAGCTAAACAGACAAATACATCAAAAACACAGTTAAAATGACTACTGAATCTTGAACAAGTTTAAAAAACACAACACTGAATACCCTTGAGAATGGGTTACATCCTGCAGTAAGAAATTCCCACCTTCAACAGTAAAAAGGACAAAGCAGTAATATGCCTTCCTGATCATAAACACCATAGATTTTCTGCATCCAGTGCAATTGAAAGGCTTAAATACTATTTCCACTGAAATGAACAGGAATCTGCAACACTTAACACCTTGTTAAAGGCTAGCACTGCCTATCACGATTAGCCCTTATAAAGAAAAGAGTTTCTCTAATATAACGTGTTTAGCCACTCCAAGTACTGCAGTTGTTCTCACAAGAGGAAAAGTAGCTGCTATTCCCCCATTAGCTTTTCTCACATAATCCCAATCATAAAGTTACCCAGAACAGCCAAGGCATAAAAGACCAAAAAAGAAAAAGAGTAAAACCTGAAGTTCAGCTAACACAAAAAAAATATATACACCTATAAAAAATTCAGCAGAATTTCTGAGGCAGGAAATACAGCACATCACAGTTAACACAGTGTGGTGCAGATGAAAGATATTCAGGGCTCAGACGCACACAGTAACTCATCTGATAGAAGAGCTGTATTTCCAAGGCTCCGGCACATCACATACATCATCTAACAATATTCCCGCTTCACACTTGTTCAAACATTATTCAGAGTCTGACAGCCTTTCAGGCCACTCTCTGCTGATTTCACTCATTCCTCACACTGTCATGTTGCTGCTGCTTCTTTTCACACAGCAAGCCGACGATCCCACAGCAAGTCCATGATCCAGTGTTTCCTCTCATGTTAAGGTTAATACACAAGCAATATAGTTTAAAGCATTCCTGTCAGCCCATGGCATTCTCATAACATCTCATTTGGATCCTTTGCTATAAAACATTTCACACTGTGATTTGAATAATGATGAAACCAAACATATCTGTAAAATACTTCGTAAAGACCTCAGGTAAGTTAGATGCTGTAAGCATTGTTGTACAAGATAAAGTGGCATGAATGCATCTTTTTTCTGATAATTGAAAAAAACCTTGCCTATTAATACAGAAATGTAAATATGCAAATAAGAGACCCATATAAATATTGTCAAATAATACTAGAATGAAAATGAAATACACATCTTTCAGTCCACAATTACATGCACACCAGTTATACTCACATCCTATCTGTAAAATGATGAATGATAAATAACCTAACAACAAATACACCATAAGCAAAATTGTATTAAAAAAAAAATCACTGTCCATGAAATATGCAACATAGCAATTAGTAAACTGGATACATATTCAGGAGGAGTTGGCTCACCTGAACGTTATTTATCCCCAGAGCTTATTAAATTGTCATGTAATATTTTATTTTTCACACATTATTTTTCATACCAATATCCTAGATGATGAGATATAGGTGAGGTTTTAAATTAAACACTTAACTTGGATGTACCTCAGCAGAAGCGTATATGAAATAAATGGGCACCTTCAAAAAGACAAACAAGAAACATACTATACTATGCTTCCATCTGGTTCCTATCTAGCACACTGTCTAGTTCCCTATCATTTAATACATGTCTAGTTGGAAGAGTAGAAGATGCAGAATTTGAGATTCATGATCTTCAAGGACCCTGCCCAATTTCCTTTATTTTACAGCCTGGAATAGGAAAACAATATGCAACAAATTAGAGAGGATGCTAACAAATTAGCACAGTGTTAATCTACACCATTTTATCCTCAGCATAAAGTAGCTGAAAAATCCATCCCTAGAAAATCAGTTGTCATAAAGGGACAATTCCTTTAAGTGTTGTGGCAGAGATTATTTCTTCCTGTGGAGTTGAATATCCACTGTACCTTGAACTCTTCCCTTACCTTCAAGTTCTGCTTATAAATCCTGTCTGAAGAGACAAAAAAGTACTTTAGAAGGGGCCAGCCCTGTTTTCTATCTGTCTAGGAATCCATCAGTTCTGGAGAGGTTGGTTGCATATTTAGTTTAAAGTGGCTAATTAATCACTGGCATGGCTGGATCAGTGAAACATTTTCAGTTTAGTTTTTGTTTATAAAGTTTGCTATTTCTTTGTATCATCCCCAACAAAAAGGAACTGATACAATTCACTCTCCAAAGAATAAAACAGGAAACAAGAAACTTTACTTGAAGAAAAGCATTGAGGACCAAATAAATAAATAAATAAATAGGTAACAGGAAACAAAGAATGAGACTGCTGAAATCCTAGCAGGATTTTAACATCCCAAACAATCAAGCCTAATACTCCACTCACAACTTTAACAACTCTATGATACAAAATAAAAAATATTTTTCATGGAAATGGGGTGTAAAAGAGGAGATGCATAATGTAGGACACAAAAGCAAATTATCACCATTCCCTAAGGGAATATCTTTTGTCTCACATGTAGGTCATGCCAGCATTCATATTTTCAGTATTCCTTATAAGCCCATTCCAGCATTATAGATTATTATGTCAAAATGGTACACTGGGATTTTTTTATTGCAATTAAGATCCCTTGTAAGGAGCTTTGTAGAATGAACTCAAATACCACCAAAAGCAATTAAAATCTATTGGAGATGTAAAATGGAACGTTAGGCTAGCTAAAGGGAAAAGTGGTGCAACATACTTTTCTGGGGTATGAGAAAGAGGGCAGAAAATTAATAGAAAGTGTACCATCAAGGCATGAACTTCAGAGAGTATGAAAACAACAGACAGGATAATAAAAATTGTTCAGTGGTGAGAAAAAATACATATGAAGCAACCAGAGGCAAATCTCAAGCTTCTATTTTAGCACTGCTTATTTTAGGATTATTTTTAAAAATTAATATTAATAAAATTAAATTAAAGGGAAGAAAAAAAAAATCAGGATTTCAATTAAGTAGAAATTAATCTTTACTCCAGTTTGAGACATCTTGGGGAAGTATACTTTGATACCTATGATGCACAATTCTACAATATTTTTTTAATGATTGAAATGTTTTTTGCGCTTGAAACTCCACTAGTTATTATTTTGCATTTTGTTTTAGTCTAAATAAAATGAAGTGTTACAGAAAATGTGTAATAAGCAAAGATGTGATTAGTTTCATTCACACAGCTTCATGCTGTTTAACTTATGATTTAAACTCAGAAAAAAAGACTTTACGCATACAACAGTGTAATCAGCATAGATTTTAAAACTCCAATTTCAAAATAGATATGACTGATAGACAGTGTTTTAGAGACTGTTTAAGTTGTAGTTCCAGTCATAAATCATCCATCTGGTCATTTCTCAAAAAAATGGGGATTTCCCAGCCTTTTCATTTTATATCATCCAACAAAATTTCTTCTGGGTTTTTCATTACAGTTACTTTCTGAAATTACCACATTTCAGTGACAAGTGTACATCCCAACTTCCTGAAGCTTCAAATACCCAGAACCCTTTTTCTGTAGGCTTTAGCAGGATTCAAGTGCCTAAACCTCAATGTAAGTTGAGAACTTCGGTGAGCTGTATCTAGCTAACACCACATATTTATACACGATGCACATTCCAATGAATAAGTAAGCAGTATGATCTAAGGAGGAGATTATGCACATAAGTGCATCTGCAGCCTTTGCTTTGGCATTTTGTAACTTTTCAGATGTGAACTTCATGGTACTAACACAATTCCTTTAATGCAGTTGTCCTGTAACACAAAAAATTATCCTCGATATTTTTTAACAATATGAATTTCTTCTCTATAGTAGGCATGAGATTGAATCTCTGATTAAAAGTACAAAATTTATCTAACCCTAGATTACCAAGTGCCATAGAAAGAATCCACAAAGATAATAAAACAGCAATTCTTTATTGTCTCAGTTCATTAAGACACTCTTGAACAGTAACATTAGCTAATGCCACTCTTGGGCCACTCTCTTGTGAAGACAGATTTCATAACATCACTTAGTTATCATCAATGCCCTTTCACCCTCTCTAAGTCTCATTTTTAAAAGTAATTTGATGCCTCTTGCTCATTTTCTTATTTCAGCATACTGCAATCTATTTTTACTGATAAGATTACTATGAGATATTTTCCACAGAAAAATGGTATTTTTCATAAAGAAAAGTCATGCACAGCTACTCTTGACAAAGTATTGAAAAGGTTTTGTACCACATTTAGTAGATTGATGAGTTAGTTGTAAATCTCTCACCTCTCTCTCCTCTAACTTCGGTATTCCATGACACTGCTTATTTTAAACTGGTAAAGTCCACACTGTCCATCCTTTCTTTACAAATGCATGGGACTTCATACAGAAAAAAGTGATATCTGAGTGAGGAAGGCTGTCACAGACAGCACTCTAAGGAAGCAAACTACAGCAAAGTAAGAAAACACACAGCAGGCAACATGACCAATAACAGAATTGCTAAACACCTTTCATTTTTAATTTAAGTACAACAGTTCCACCTAATTCATTTCATTCTGTGTGATAGTACAAACAAAAGGACAGTCCTGTGGCTGAAGAATTGAATTAAAGCAGGAAGCAAAGTTATGTGCTCAGCTTTATCATTTTCTGTGTGCTAAGACCATTCTGCAGTTCCATATGACTTCACAGCAAATTAGGTCTGCTCAGAAGCTCTGAAAACTCAAACATTAATTTAGGCATTTAGAAAAAATGATGGTCTAGAACAAATGATGTACCCCAAAACCTGTTTTGAGAGTTCCATTTTCATAAGTGCTTTGCACTGAAGTTTATTGCTTCTGTTATATGATCTGGGTTTTGATATCGTATGCAAATTCTGTAGGCAGAATGAATAAAGAATATCCACAGACATCTTTGTTGCAGTATTCTGGAATGTAAATATAAAATAAAAACTCTTCTGTAAGTATGGTTTAAATCCATATGAAGCACAGAGCATTCATCTCACAGTCAGTGCCTTTTTTGTTCTGAGGTTTCCTTAAAAGATGCATTACTGCCATTCACTGAAAATGAAATAAACACTAACATACTAAAGAATAATAAAGTAACTTTTTCAAATTATTTTCATTATTATAATATGTCAGCCAGATGGGTATTATATGTTGATCTAAGATAAAAGCGTGAAATAATGTACAAATGGGTACATAGCTTTCTGATAAATATTTTTTCCTTTAATTAATATTGTCAATAAATTTTAAAATCTCCATCAGATATTCAATCCTAGTTCCAATAATGACATAAAAAGCACCCATTTAAATCTGAAATAATATAAGCCTATTGCAGAATTATTTCAAAAAAAGCAGTTTTTGTCACTGTTCCTCCTATGTTAAAACTAACTGCATGGCCAGAATGAGCATTGATTTGCACTTCTGAGTTCAAAAGAATTCTTTTGATATTCTCATATTTATAGTGGTGTACCTGAGACTTGAAGCTGTCCCCGTTTGCATGTTGAAAGACAGCCATAGGAGCAAGTGATCAGAAAACATGATTATACATTCCTGAAAAACAGCCAGCTGTCAGGTTTCTTGTTGCCAGTGTATCAATACAAGAATCAGCAGCCGGGGTTTCACAAGACAGTGCTGGCACTATACAAAAATTTATTAACAAACAACACTATAGTCAATGTAATGTATTTGGAGAGAGCAAAAAATAGGAGAGTATACTTCTCAGCAAGGATTCAGGCATAAAGAGCTGGCACACATCTGGTCTGAGTGAGTATCTCAAAGAAACTTTCATTCCCATGAAAGTAACAGTTTTTTAATTATTTTTAACACTAACAGGGAACAATAAAAGATTTGTCCAAAATATTTAAATAGGAGTATGTATAAGACAAGGCACACAAATCCCCTAGGTCTCCACCCTTTAAAAATGGTTGCTTCTTTTTGACATTCCAGGAAATCTAGCAAATATAGGATACAAGCACAAGAGGTTTACACTGTCAGAGCACAGCAGCAAGCACAGTAGTACAAGGAGGCCTTTATGCCATACTAAAAGGAACTCTAGGCTAACACATAATTTTTAGATCCATACATGCTTTTCAAAACCTTTATCAGGACATCAGGAGACACTGAATTTATAGGGCTTCATGAAGAATGGTATAGCTTCTCTGGCAGACAAGCTATCTGCATTAGCTACTCTTCCCTCACGTAAGCATTTTAGCATATTCCAACATTAGCTGGAGTATAAAGATGTAGCTGAGACAGAAGAAATATGAGGTGTGGTAGAGAAAACCTTTCAGTTAAATACTAAGCCAGGTGATAAAGAAGAGCTTAGCAATATTTTCGGTGTTTTGCTATTTAAACTGTCTCTTGAGTGAATCTCTAGGATAAGACTACATTTGGACCATGTACGGTGCAACCACTGGCTACAAATGGGAACAGGATTAGCTCAGCACTGTACCCTCTCTGCTCAATGTCCTCCAGGCTGCAGATGGTTAGCAGTACCATGTGCTCTAATTTAATAGGAACTTTACCTCAGACTTTTGAAACTTTACCACAAAAGCACAGCAAACTCAACAGCAGTTAAAGATTTTGCCTCATTTAAGACTTGCCCCATTGCACAAACAAATGCCCAGACTCATGGCCCTATAAAAACTATACTGTAAGTAGGAATCAAAAAAAAACTGAATATCCTTACCCAAAATACTCATTCTTTCCTTCCTATCCCTTTCTCCAATAAGTGAGAAAAACATTCATGAAAACAAAATCTGCATTAGAATTAACATCTAAATCCACAAACTGGATTTTGCTTTTACTGGTAACATAAGCAAGATTTGTGTGTAATACAATCATATTCACTTATCATTAAATAGCACCTAGAACATCCCCAAATATTTCAGTGAGCATGGCACCACACCCATTAGAAAACAGGACTCTTTAAAACACAAAAGAACACACAAACAGTAGCAACTAATTTCAGGTAATTGTCTAGGCTTCATTGCACTCAACAGTCAAAAACCTATTGGGTGGAACAGATGGGAGAAAAGCAGAGACATCATTTTCATTGCTTTCAAAATGAATAGGTCAAAAGTTTTAGGAAGGCAGAACATTCTAAATAGCACAATAAATTCTTTCCTTCAGAATTTCACAACCTCATGAGAAGTATGTTTGGGTTATATTGCTCGATGACTGGCTGCATTACGGCTAATGAATCATGATGATACTTGCTGAAGACAGTGTACCCAATACTCTATTTGTGTGAGAGGGAAACAGTTGGGGATGGGCATTCAAAGGAACTTCCTCTTGCTCTGCTGAGGCATATTAACTTCAGTGTTTCAATCTTGGCAAATTTTTCCTACTTTGGGAGCAAAAAGTGATCCTGTCCAACACTTAACTGCCTGTTGTTTAGTAATAAACACCTGTTAGTGTTTACCATTAAAACTTCTTTGAATTGCAATTAACTCCAGATTTGAGCAGGTGATCAGTGGCAACATTCAGACTGCCAAGAATTTTATTTTTTTTTTCTTCTCTCATGGTAGAGGATATCTTAATTTCAGTTTTTCAGGTCATGTGGCACATATGACACATAGAAAGTTCAAACCTGGATGATGACTAAATTGCATTAGGTTGAAAATTCAAGAAATCCATATTGCATGATTTTTAAGGATTTGACATTAGTGCACTACATTTTTTAATATTCTATATCTGTTTTATCATAGTTTTTGCTAATAAGGCCTATTGTTAAATTTTTAATGTAGGAGATGGTGGAGAAAAGGTACACAAAAATGTGGGTATTCTGACACAAAATTCTTAATAATGAACCACTGTTCTCTTTCTTCTATGGCCTGTAAATACTAATACTAAACACTGCAATGTCTCATAAAGTCCATTATATATCCATAAGACATTCAAATAGTCACAATTCTGTTTAACTAGACATTCAAATGAAATTAAATTTTTAAATGCAGCTTGCCTTCTTCTATTTTTCTCCTTTCTGATTGGTAGGAGTTAAAAATTGACTAGCTAGCAAAATCGGATTTCAGTAATTACAGGTAGCAATTTTACTCTATTGCATTTCTAAATAATAGGTAGAACAAATTAAGACAAATAATTATTTTTATAACTAACTTTTATGTCTTCCATATTGTTCGAAACAATGCTTCCAAATTCTGTCACACTACGAAACAGAGACAACCTTAACACATTGAAAGAGATTTAGTTACAGTTTAGGGCTTGGTATACTAATTAATTAATGCTATTTTCATCCCTCTTGAACTTGTAATGATGTTCATATTAAAGAAAGCAGAGAAAAGGTACACTGCCAAAAGCCTTTGCTATATTGGGACTCTATTCTAGAAATAAAAGGAAAATAGTTTATTGGTAATGGATACCCCTCAAAATATTATACCAACAAATCTGTGTTCTCTATTTCTTTGAGGCTGGGAGCTTATGCTGGAACTTGTAAGACTGAATGAGACCTTGTGCTTAGTATGCCTGAAAGGCACAGGTTCACTCTTCACAGCACGGATTTACTAGGCCTGCTGCAGGACCAAGAGAGACAGAGAGTAGAGGGGGGGAGAAATGCAAACAGAAGCAAAAAGGAGAGAAGGAGAAGAGCAATCTGCATGACAGCAGGAAGAGGTACAGGCAGACAGGATCAGTTTTAAAGAAATGAACAAAGTTTAAATAATTAACAAAGTACAATTTTCCTGAGACTTGAAACATAATGCAAGTTTCATCACAAGTTTTCCTCACTCTCAAATACTTGTGAAATCCCAAGGAAAGAATGTGTCTATTATTTTCACTGTAGAGAGCCTGACCCAAAAAGAATAATTATATTACTAGTCCGTGAAGGTGCTGAATCCAGTTCCCTCATGCTGAAGTGCTACTTAGTTCCACACACCATAGTTTCAGGGGGTTCCCACAGCTTGTTTTTTGATCACAGAGACAAGGACAAAACAACTCTCAGAAGCTGACATGCAACAATAAAGATTGCCAAGGCAATCTAAATTCAGTCTCACGCCAATAATTGTTATAAATGGTCTTTAATTGCAACAACACAAACTATTTTCATTGCATCTTTATCTCAGTTAGAGATTTCTTCAATATATATATAATGGCATATCCTACTACATCTAAAATAAAATCTCACATGTTTACATTTCTCTTGAATAGATAAAACAGTGTTCTCTATGTACTATAATTCAAGCAAGATGCTACTCTCACCTCTCATAAAGAAAAAAAATGGGAAAAAAGCATTGGTGATACTGATACTACAATAAACCTGTGTCATAATGCCCAATTCTTGTTCAAGTGGCCTTAAAAGAAACATACACTTGCCATTATTTTTAGACCTCACAGTGGGAGAGGGGTTTTATTTTACACCCACACCTCCCAGCACCAATAATGTAAATATTTTGAGATATTTATTGCATAATTACTGTGCTTTTGGCATATTTCCTCCTATGTGTTTCAAATTCTACTGAGCACTTCCAGTATAACACCACACCACTCAATCTAATTATGCTGGAAACTATTTTTGCTTTTTTATTTAAATCCATTAGGGTCCTTATAATAGGATATTGTATTGGATTCTATTCATTTTTAAACTGCAAACGTGAAATAGGTATGAATGTCACAGAATAAATGCATTCTTACAAACCTCTACAAATTGGAACAATTACTGAAATAGCATATATCTGTTTTACTAGAGTCTGTGCTAATCGATGTTTCTCTTGTTTCACACTGAAAATTACCCAACGCAGACAATTAAGACCAACCATAGTAACACCATACCCTTTCTGCTAAAATATTATCTCAGCAACTCATTCTAACTATATTAATAGAAACATTTTGACAATAAGGAGATAGAACAGCCTTGCAAATGCTGTTATATAATTTGAATAGCACAGAAAACACCTAAAAATGCTACCTGACTAGATCTACTCTGATAATCACAGCAAGGTCTGTAACAGCAGCCCTTAAATTTCTCTGTTGCATGTGTTGTAAAAATATTTGCTTTCAAATCAGTGTGCATCTACAGACTGCTAAATCTGGCAATAACCATTACGAATTTATCTACATTTCAGGGCACAAATGTAGCACCCCCTGATCATTCTAGATAGCAAGTCAGAAATGTACTTTTCACAAGTGCTCTAACATGGCAAAACTCAGACTTGCGTTTAGGTTATTAATTGTACAAAAGATGTACTGGGAAATAACAAAGGTAATACTTTGTCGCCCTGGTTTTTAGAAATCTTTTAGCCTTCTGATATTTACATTCTAGTTACACGCTTTCCCATGCTTTGTTCTGTAAACAGCTAGTTGTTTGCATTCCCTCATAGAGGTGGAGAAGGCATGATAGACTGGTAATCTGTCCAGTGCCATGGGAGAGGTGGCTCCTTCTCCCTCCAATGCCCTGTCTCTTTTGTAAAACTATAAGTAGTGGAGTCAGATAATAAACTTCCTCTTTTCACCCTCACCTTCAGCTGTGTGAACACGCGTGTGCTTTCCGTGTCCTACCGCGACATCTGGTGACCCCGACGTGTGTTGTGGCTCTAGGTGAGATCGTGGCATTTTCCTCCCACCTTCGGTCGGGTTTTTACGTGCCATACTTATGGCAGAGGGTCCCTCTTTGAATCCCATGAGGGAATCAAGGATTTTGGGCCTTTGGAGGGCCCTCTTAGACAGGAGACGCATTGGCATCTCCTGGAGCGAGTTTGAACGGCTGTTCCGGTGGGCACAGCAGCAAGGCTTTTTTTCGGACCCCGCAGAGGCTCTTTCCAGGGAAACCTGGTCTCTCGTCGGGCACTGCTTAAGGGACGCCCTGCTCAATGATGGCTATACGGATATAGAGCCGTTGCTGCAGCAGTGGAAAGTGCTGGACGCGGCTTGGCAGGGGTCTCGGGGCTCATCGGGTTCGCCTCCCGCCTCGGACGGTGAGCTGAACAAGGACTCCACCCCCTGTGGGGGGGGGCCGGCCCGGGACGATGTCGCCCTTTGTCAGCGCTTCCCCGGCGCTCGGAGGCGGCGGGCCCCCCTTGGGTCCGTCCCCGCCTCAGACTCTCTGTGGTTCGGTAGCCTTTCTCTGCCCTCGCTGTGAGAACGGCGCTACTTTTTCCCTGATGCCAGAGGAGCGGAGCGGCTCCGCTCCGGTCTCGCCCGCCCCGGGCTCGGACCCCGCGGGGGGAGCTTCTCCCGCTTCTGAGACTGCGCAGCCTGCCGAACATGCGCAGGACGCGGCAGCCGCCGGCGGCGCGGTGCTGATCGATGTCTCGCCTGGCCCCGCCCCGGCAGGCGGGCTGCCTGCCCCCGCGAGCGACCGGCCGGCCCCAGCGGCAGAATGGCCCGCCCCCACCCGCCCGGCGGGGGCGGTGCTGGCTCCGGGGCCCCGGGCCGCCTTTCGACTCCTTATCGGAGCTCAGCCGGACTTCCTGGTGTCGCCGCGTGGTGACGTAGCCTCGGGCGCCGCGTTTCTCTCTGCCCCCCCCCTCTTCCCCCGTCCCCGGGGATGGCGGTTCCGCTCCGGACTCGCCGTCCGTGCCGGCGCCGCTGCCCGTGCTGATGCCTCCCGCCGGTGCTGCCGCGGGCAGCAAGGCTGAGCAGCCGGTCGACTCGGCCCTGCTCCCCCCGCCCTTTACGGGTCGCTGGGTCTCGGCGCGGCGGAGCGCTGGGGTATTTACCCTTCCCGTCCCGGTCCCGAAAGATACGAGACTTGCTCAACTTGTGCCTTTTAAGTCTTCTGTTCGCAGGCCGATTGCACGGTCATGTGGAGCTGGCAGTCTTGGATGCCCTGGGCCGCCTCAGAGTCACTGGTCCTCTGTTCTGATAACTGACCGTCCCAATATGCTGTGCTCCCTGCGCCCCCAGGCACCACGCCGTTGGAGTTCTGCGTTTGTTGGCTTCTTGACAGCAACTCAGGCACTGCCTTCATCTTTGCTAGGATACTCTCTTCTGAAGCTTACTGTGCCTTATTTTTATGTTGTGACTAATGGATGGTTTTCCCTTATTTTCCAGCTGATAAAATTGGACTTGACAATGAAAGATCCTTGATATTTACCTGTATGATCATGTAGTCTTTCCTGTTGAATTTGCTTACAGCTTTGTTGCTTAACCTGTCACGTATAATGTAGGTTAGCCTTGGTTTGTAACCCAGACTCTTATGCAGTTTTATTCATATGAAAACCAAAAAAAAAAAAAAAAAAAAAAAAAAAAAAAATTATGTTTGTTTCTGCTGTGACTGACATGATATTTTGAAGCAGTTATGAATTATAATTTCACTTTTCTTCCTCTGCTTACTGCTAACATGTTTGCTAATGAGTCTAGAGGATTTTTGCTTTATTTTTCCTTGGAATGATTATTCTTTGGAATATTTTTTAAATTTTGGTATTGTTTTCCTTTTAAAATACTGATGCTATTTTGTGCCATTTAGTTCTTAGCTAAATCATGTCATGATTGTTCTATTCAAGGCTGTTTCATGTGAAAAAAACTTCTCTGATACACATAATCTTCAACATATATCGAGTCTAAAATAGAATCTGCTGTTCATTTGGTGGATGCTTGCAAGTCAGGTGCTGAAGGTGATTCAGCAAGCTGTTTCTGCTTGCCAGGTGTGTCACATTGGTCCTTCCGTTGATGTCACTGTGTTCATCACCACTCCAGATTTGCATCCTACAGGCATCGTTGGCCGATGCAGTGATGAATGGTCCGATTCCTTGCATATTTCGGGATGGCTTTTCCTGCCCCATCAGCCGCAGAAGGCGGCGACCTTAATGCTTGAGCCTTTTGCTCGCGTGATACTGCTGGAGCTGCTGCTCGCTTGGTCATGCTGGAGCTTTGCTCACTTGATTGTGCTTGAGTTTTTTGCTCGCCGAATAAAGTTGGAGCTCCTGGCTCGCATGATAATCAAATGCCGACGACGGTGTTTGCACTTGATGGGTGCGGAACCCGTGCAAGGACCCACCGTCTTCACTGACGGTTCTGGGAGGACAGGACAGGCCATTGTTACCTGGCAGGATGGATCTGAGTGGCAGGTTCTGACAGATTGTGTTGATGGGTCAGCCCAATTGGTTGAATTGAGGGCTGCTGTCATGGTATTTCAGGCATTTTCCCAGGAACCTTTCAATTTGATCACGGATTCTGCCTATGTGGGACATCGCTGAGTGACGATTCTGGTGCAGACGACGCGAGTGACCACTCTGACGATTCCTCCACGAATGGACACTGAACTTTGTTTGAACTCCTTTCCACATTGTTCATTTTTCTTTTTCTGTTTTCTTTTTATTTAACTGAGAAGGGTGAGATGTCGCCCTGGTTTTTAGAAATCTTTTAGCCTTCTGATATTTACATTCTAGTTACACGCTTTCCCATGCTTTGTTCTGTAAACAGCTAGTTGTTTGCATTCCCTCATAGAGGTGGAGAAGGCATGATAGACTGGTAATCTGTCCAGTGCCATGGGAGAGGTGGCTCCTTCTCCCTCCAATGCCCTGTCTCTTTTGTAAAACTATAAGTAGTGGAGTCAGATAATAAACTTCCTCTTTTCACCCTCACCTTCAGCTGTGTGAACACGCGTGTGCTTTCCGTGTCCTACCGCGACAATACTTTAGAGAATTACTGCTGGATTAGTCAGGTTATTAAGGGTTGGTCTTTAGGAAACTAAGGCTAAGACTGTAAATATGACATTGTACACTTACAGAGCCTGTTTATTCCTAGCTTAAAGAAAATGTGATTCAGCTATCAGTTCAATATGTGAGAAGTGATAGAAGTAAAGCCATGCTTTTCTTTACTGCCTTGAAAGGCCTCAGGGCATTATTGTATCTATAACCCTTCTTCATTCCACTCTTCATTAGCATTGATCCAACTCTAGAACTAGAGCAGCAAGCTGAACTGTCACTCAAATCACACGGGTTGTAACCAGGTCACCTTGTCTCCACTGGGAAGGCAGCATGCTCATCCTCTAGAGAGACCACTCATTCATCAACTTTGCCAGTTAATGAATGGATTAACACTGGCAGCAACTATGAAGGCATTTTTTTTTTCCTAGCTGGCTATGGTTCAGATAAAAAATGCAATCCTAAACACACAGTGATAGTCCAAAACTATGCTCTCCCTGAGCATACATGGAAGAGTAGTACTAATATGGATCGCTTCTCAATATTAGTATCATGAGGCAACAGAATAATTATATGGAGTAAAAAAGAAGGCTGATCTACCATAATACAAGATTAAAACAAAAATGGTAAGTAGGATGAAGCGCTGAAGTCTTTCTTCACAGACTTCACAGTGAAACGATTGTCAGCTATGTAAAGCTATACCCAACTACTACTACTGCTTAAAGGCATCAAAGACAACTATTACGTTGATTTTGTATGTGTCAGAATTTCCTCACACATCAGTTAGGACAGCTGCATGACCTTGACACTAGAACAACAAAAGACTTTGTGAAATCTGCAGACTCACACTGAAAAGCCTGCCTTAGAGAAATGTCACTCACAGAACCTGCACTGCTCTTGGAGAGACTGATGATTTCAGCTGTTAAGCTCCTTTTTGAAACACAGCACTCCTGAAACAGTGATTAAATGTGAACATCTTTCTCCTTAGCTACTCTCATTAGCACTGTAGAAAAATGTTGTAAAAGCAATGTTTTATCTTGCTTCAGAAAATTAACATCAAAATTAAATTATCAAGAAGAAGGACATTGTAGCTCTAGGAGGCTTACTATGAAAAGATCTCAAAACAATTTATAGACATGGATTAAGTTAGCCTGGAATAAACTGCAAATATATTTCTGACTGATATAAGGAAAACTGGACAATCAGAAAAATCAGATGGAAGGAATTATGAAGGTGTTATGAAATAACATAGTGTTAACACACAAATTTTCCAATCTCCTATCCCTAATACAGTTAAAAAGACATCCTTCATGCTATTAGGTACCTAATTCATGCCTATTCAGTGGTAGGCAAGAAAATTAAAACACATGTGCCGTAGGTGTGGAGTCAGCACACAAAATTTACAAGATTTCTATTACCTTCAGGAATACTCTCCTTCACTACAAAGATCCTTCACCCTCCTTCAAGAAGCCTAGTGAATACTGAGTAAACCACAGAATAAACTCTGCTGAAAGTTCTGTATATAGGGAAGGCTGCTTTCAGAGCTCAGAATGGTACAAAAAACATCGATTTCTCAGTATTTGAATTCATAATGTGGTTTTTAATTTATGTATATAGCACAGGCTTGCTATAATGGTATTCTGCACTTATTGATAGCCGTAACTATCATAACCAGGGTACAGAACTGTCAGGAGATATTTATATCAGGTAAACATCACTAGATAATTTATTCCAGCCTAGTACCATGAACCTGCGGTCATGCTTATTGGGCAGGGCTGACAGAAACTTGAGCTAAGCTACTGTTATATCACAGTTAAAAATTTCATTGTAGCTACTTCCAGGTGTTACAGAAAACAGATTGGAGGAATGCTTTGGCAGCCTAGTTGACATCTGCCCTAATGTTTTTAAGAAATTGCAAATCATAAGGCTGATTCCAATATCTGATATCTCACCTATGATATTCAGATACCATATTCATATCTCTCAAACTGAATAACTCTATTACTACCCACTGAAAATTTCATATGTACTTCATCAAGTGTTAGGTTTTGCCCCATTCTCACAATTCGTTACATGTTGATTAATTAATCTATTATGAATAATTTTAATTAAAATTAAAGGGAATATTTCCACTGAGTTGGGCATCTGGCTAAAGCCAGTAAAGGCCAGATTGCCAAGTTCTGGGAAAAATTCACTGAATTACTTGCAAAATAGTAGTTGTGCTGCTAAAACATAAAACATATTTTTGATTCTTCAAGAAAAGGGACCACAAACTACAGCTTTCAATTCAAAGCTAGCAATTTCCTCAGGATTCTTATCCAACGTACAAGACTGTTATAGGCTGGCTAAATATAGTTCTAGAATTTAAGACCCAGAACAGAACGCTCAATCTCAGCTCAAGCTCAGTTTAGTCTTTCTTCTGTAAAGAAGCCTAAAAAGGAAGTTCAAAGGAGACAGGTGTGACAGTGGGGTGTGCTACACTCACAGTATTTCTCAATCTGAAGAGGAATCCAAAGCATTAAGTCTTGTGTTTGAGCTTTGATATAAAGTTTGATGAAATTATAATTTTAAAATTATCCTGGTCTGAACAAATGATGTTTGTCAAGCCAGCCAGATCTGTCTCAATGTCAAAGATTTGCAGTCTAGCAGAATAGCTTAGAAATTGCTCCAGATTTTTTAAGGGAAAGCTGGAAGGAAGAGCTGGAAGGAAGAGACAGGAGCAAACAGTTGCTCTCACTCCATTTGGACGGACGTTCTCTTCATCCAGGCACTGAGATGATGCAGTTCAGAAGCCACTTATTGATGTTAACAAGATATCTGGCCTAAACTAACATATCCTATGCACAACAAGGCCCACTGCCATGTTAAAATGACTCACAGCAAATGAGCACAATAAAATCACTCCCACCTGCTGTTCCCACTGAGTTACAGTGGCAAAAACACTCAAGAGGGTCCTTACATAGCAGACAATGGAATGGAACAGATTATGAACTTTTTTCATAATCATTGAATGAAAAGTCACAGTTGCAACAAAAAGATAAAGTGCATTCAAATCAACCCAGTTTCAGAAACTCTTTTCATAGTGAAAAGCAAAAAAAGAGTTGGCAGAACAGCAATTATCTACATTATTATAATTAAAGGGGGAGAGATTCTACATCTTCATGCTAGAGAGAAGAAAACTTGAGCAAATAAAGCAGAGCTGAGTCATAAGTGGGTTACTGACAAATTAAAGCTGCTGAAATACACTTGCTGGAAAACAGGGAAGGGATTAAAAAACAAACTCCTGTGGAAAATCTGCTATCTTATTCCAGAGAAGCAGAACGAATTTTAAAGAAGGACTTTCAAATAAGAAGCAAATTGGCAACTTCCTAAGAAAGAACTGCATAAGCTCTAAGCAACTTGGTTTATCAAATGGAAATGTGCTTTCAAAAGGGGTATGCTGAAACAGTAATGAAGAAAACAGGGAGGTTTGCCCAGGAGTGAGCCTTCAGCTTATTTGTAGGGAAAACACTGATCAAAGCTTGCCAAAACTAGAGAGTATTTAAGGTCTTATTAACAAAACTGACAAAAATCAAACTTCATTTTCAGCTAATAGCAGTACAAGAGCTACAACAATCAAGATTTAATCTGAAGGAAAAAGAACTGTTTCAAGGAAGTTGATTTTAACTTGATAGTTCATCTTGTTCTTGTCAATTAAAAAAATAATAAAAAAAAGAAGCCTACATTGATTCATTACAGGATTACAAAATGTCAACATAGAGTGATACAGACTTACTCAAAAAGAGCTTGGGCTTCAAATGCAATCTGATTTGAGCAGTTACACACCATCGTGAGTGTAAAGTAAAAAAAAATCTCAGCTGGGGAAGGGAGTACATATAGTGGGAACTAACATACAATTTTATGCAATCACAACACGAAACACAGGTCAGTGAAACTATCTGCAGGGGTGTTGTCAGGGAAATCACACGATAGCACAGAAGAAACTACATGCACTACTTCCAATTTAGCAGGACTGCCCTGTTTACACTATCAAGGGTCCATGCAACAGCTAAGGTAGAGTTCAGTGCTACCTGGAAAGGGAACTGCTGCAGAGTACCATATTTCTACAGTTCTCAACCTACAGAACACTGGCCTCCAAACATCTTGGAATCAATGTCACAGAAATAAAGACTAACTGACATTCTCTGAAAAATGCAAAGAATTAGTACAAACAGGAGATTTTTTAAGCTATTATTGGAGTCACATCCTTTTCCTCTTTTCAATTAAGCTTGGGTGATGACATTATTACTATTCCTGTGGTTTTGCATGGAAAATTGAGAATACTTGACCAATGCCTGCACTTTTCTAGAGGATTAAGCCTATACAGAAGTATTTTTCCGACTCTGTCCACTAAAATATCTAGCCTCTGTTTTGTCATTAAACTCTGTGAATGTTTTCTTGACAGCCTCTGCAGCGGCTCTGCACATTTCCTGCTGGAGCTCTTCCACTTTATATAATTTAATTCAACGCTCTTTCGACCAAAATGAAGGAGACTGACTATAACGACATAAGAAACAAGAGTACTAAATTCGAGACATATATAATTTATATATAGTGGAGCAGTTCCAACCAGACAGTTTGAAAGAATCTACCCAGAATAAAAAAGCAAGAACCTGCTTCTTGGACATTTGCTTGAGTTGTTAGAAATTGATGTTACACTGAATCTAAGGTGACTTTATCCACTCTGAGCTGTTTAACCTACCTCTGGCCACCTATATTTTGCCTTGAAGTTTGTATCAAATGTGCATGACATGTATTGCTCCTCAAAAAGAACCTAAAAATGTAAACTTTTTTCAGATTCCAAATTGTCTTGGTGTGACTTTACGACGTGTATCCCCTATCACCTGCTCTATGTCCAGACATGAACCCTGTGCCTTCTCTGCAGCTTTAAGGCAGACCTTTAAGGGGGCAGGAAGCCAGTGCAATCCCTTCAGCACTGTGTTCAAAAACAGAGATAAGCTTGCTGGCTCCTTTCCAGCTGCTCTGCTTCTGTAGCAGGGAAGAGAGTTACATTCCTTTTGCTTGTTAGCTAGTTTCTTGTTCATTAGCAGAAGTACAGAGCCCTGGGACTTTGGCTTCTTCTTCTCTCATCTGGACTGTCCAACATCAGAATTTCGACTGGGACACCTTACATCTCAGCCTGGAGAGGCCCATGCTGAACCCCAGCTCCAGAGAGGAGAGAGCCACACTCACAGAAAGGACTCTGAAACCTACCTACCCAGATTCTCTCCACAGCAAGAGGTTTTATTATTTAGCATTATTCTTTTCCCGTGCCTATGTGCGTTGTGTTTGTTAAATAATTTTTTTTTCTTTTTTTTTTTTTTTTTCTTTTTTCTTTTTTTCACTTTCCTCCAAGGAATTTTCTTTCCCAACCTGGTGGGGGATGAGCAGTTGAAACCTGCCTTCTTTGGAGGGGACGTTCCTCCCAAAGTGTTTCCCTTAATTTGTCTCAAACCCAGACAAGAATTAATAAGCCCATTCAAGTACATAAATCACACACTTCCTTTTAGCAATGTACAGAGAGGTTCTTTGGAGAATTTGCGGAGGAGGCAAATTGCCTTTGTATGCACAATATCTGCTTATGTTGTTAACCCTTTGAAGAACATGAAGGGACTTTAAGGACCTGCAGCAGTTTTAGCAACAGTTTTTAATTGACTTCTTGAGGAGACAGGTAATCTATTTGTGAATGATCACCCTTGGCTGAAGTTGGATGACGACTGCAGACAATAGCATGGCTGTTCCCATACTTGGAGAGAAACTAGTAAATGCTGAGAAAAAAACAAAATGTCAAAAGTAGCTAAGTTAGTCTTCTAACAGATGACCATTTACAGATTTTGTGCAATAGCAAAATTAATCCACACAAGTTTCCAAGGAAGAGAAGGGAAAATAATCTGGACTGAAGTTCTCTGGTGACTGGTGGACTGAAAAACACCAGAGAGCTTCAAACCCACAACTAGTGCCTCCATGACAGAGTCCTCAGTTTTAGTCTATCCTAACTGCAATGGACACTTTCCTACATACAGATCTTCCAGGAATAAGATCGAAGCCAATCCTAGAAAAGAGACATTGGCTATGAAACAATAAAACTAACTAGAGCACAGAAGAATTCTCACGATCATCTGGAAAAATTGAAGCTTCTAGCTTTGAAAAGGCTGTGACTGCCAAATTTATAGCTTCATTTAGCTTCACACAATGCTTCTTGATTTACAACAGCAACAACCAGTTAACTTTTATCTTCATCTCAACAAGACTAAATGCCACATTAGCAGCTTAAAGAAAAGGTTGAACCTAATTTTATAGTTACTCTCATCCAAGTACATTTTATGCAGAAGCTTTCTGGTACATAAATACATATATAGTCACAAAAGGAAACCAAACCAAAGAAACACAACCAAGGATGTTCTTAATTCTGTTTTTCATTCCTTGGATTAAAAATAAAACCAATACAAGTATCTTGTGTTAGTGTTATTCCAAACACTTCTGCAATAAAAGCATCCTTTCCAGATTTACATCACTCAGTAAAGACTATTACACAAAAGATTTTTGGCCATAGAAAGATCTCATTATTCATAAAATAATTGACTAATCTTTGACAAATAATCTAACAAAACAACAGGAGGTTGTTCTAAGAAATTAATATTCATGTTTGCAGACATATAGTACGAAAACAAACTGTCAACTAAGCTGGCACTACATTCAGTAAATATGAGGCAAACATTATGATAGACAGCTAAGACTGGAAGAAACTATAACAGTAACCATTCTCATAAAAATTTTGCTATACTAATCTCAGTTAAAAGAAAACCTATTAATATTACCTTTTCAAGAGTAAAGAGAAACTTCAGCTATTTATTATAAAAGTGTCCTAATTAACTCCCCTAATCCAGGGGAGATTCCATGAGCCTTCTCACTAATTAAATACCCACCTGACTTTTGAAAAACAAAAACCAAAACCAGAAACATCAACCAAGTAATCACAATGCATAACTGAAGTATGAAATTAACTGGCACAGAATGCTACAGAGAAAATTGATAATAAAAGATCTCAAAAGCAACAAAAACTTTGTGTAAGAAAAATAGTATACTAAGTGCCATTAATGGCTGTGCTTTTCTGGTATGTTAGGCTATAAAGAAATAAGTTAACTTTCAGTTTAGAAAAGAACTTCTTGTCATTACCACATAGTGTGGTTAACCACAGTACTGAGTGGTTAAAATTGCTCATCTGATGGTGTTTCAGTCTAACATGATTGCTGGTTCCTCGATTAATTTATTTAATTTTAACTGCAAATCTGATTAATACTTAAAATAGTTATATATTTCTTTCTAGTTTAATGAAAATCAAAGTGACTTTAATTATATGTTTGGGTTTAATTTTAACTTGCTTGTTAGCAGTCACAGGAAGAATGGAGGTGATTATTTTTCCCTCATTTTCTTTCTGACAGCAACTTGTACCTGAATTGTGAATGGAAATAAAATTACTGAATTTATCTAGATGCCACATAGTTTTCAATACATTAATTTGTTTTTTCCGTTACAATCCTGAAAATGTCGATACATCTCATGGCACACACACATGAAATTAATGGCGATTAATGATCTCCCTTGGTACCCAGCTTCCTGCTGTGTGATGAAACATAGGCCAGGCTGGTTGTCACTGCATGAATTTCTGATGTTTGCCTAATCTTACCTTTTCTCTTCCTCCAAAATAACAGAAAATGGAAAATAAACAAAATTTGTCTAACTTTTTTTTTTTTAAAAAAGGGTCACATTAATATTAGTCCCTTATGACTTTTAAAGGTCAGGTTATCAAACAGAGAGATACTCGGGTTTTGATTTGGTGATACCAAAGACATTCTGCGTGCATCTTGAATGATGAGTTTTGACAAGATACAAATATCCCCTATCAAGTTCTTTGCATGGCCATTTAATTTAGCAATAGGTGGCCTGGCCCCATTGCATTTTCTGCCAGAGATTGCACTTTTAAAACAAGGAGACATCCACATATTAATTGTTTAGAGGTATTTATCCTGCCACAGTGAAAAGTACATCATTTCATTAATGGTCAACATAAAGTGTTCACTTATGTGCATCCCACTATATTTTATTACATGAGAAAATACCATTCCCTGAAGTCAATATCTAAACTTCATTTCATGTCATTAGCTTTCATTTATAGCAGCTAAAGATCAATGAAGTCATTATATTTTTATTATATTAAATAAACTGGAGGGGTTGAATGAATTTTTTTCACCTCTTCACCATTACAATTTGTTTCTATTAATTATAAGTTAAGATGACTGTTACCTTTGAAGCATGGTAGTTAACACTAATATACAAATACTGTTTAATTGTTGTTTATGTTTGCCATAAATTAAATGCCATCAAAATTAACCTCTCTCACTGACGTGATAAATTACAAGGAAGTTGATAGTCTTCTACAAGCTTCAGTAATTTTCCATTCAGTAGAATAATAGTTTAAAGAGTAAGGCAAACAAAAGAACAGATATGGGTCAGCAACACATCCCAACAGAGGCTAATAAAGTAATCTGATACTAATCAAATGTGCAACATAAAACAAAGAAAACTGAGAAAAGCATCTGCTGCTTAGGCTTTCCACCTATGTCAGGTATAACAGCTCATAAAACCAATGCAGCAGGCTGCACATGGACCCAAAATGAGGGTACGTGGGTGGACAACCATTTAGGCAACAGGCTGGAGTCAGAAATAAGATGTCAGTGCATTTGTCTGGGGAACACAAAAGCAGGGACTATACTGGAAATTAGACTATATAGGAGGGATGCAGCTGAACAGTGGGACTCTCAGGTGGTTGTGAACTGGCAGTCCAGGTGGTGATGACTGGCACAAGCCTTTTGCAACCCCAAGAACTGAACAAAGCAGCAAGAGTCCTCTGTGACCAGACTCAACTTGCAGACACATAATATAAAAGGTGACCCATCCTCTTACAGCTGTTGCACATAAAGAAAGTTCAGCCCACTAGTTGCAATCTGGTGTTGGTGTCAGCTCAGAGAGCTGCATCTCTCTGCAACAGACTTCAGGAAATAAATTCTGCCCTCAGGTGCCTAACAGAAATCAGTGGAGCTGCTCAGTTGTAAAAGAAAGAATAATTCATTCCAACCAATATACTTCTACTGATTTCAATTGATTTACACCTGGGATTAATTGGCTATTGATGTTTGCATCCAAGCATACAGACCAGACCATGACTTTAAGGGAAAGCCCCCAGTTAGCAAAGAAAGCAGAAACAATGCAACTCAGCCAGTACAGCTGAAGAGGAGTGTGATAAACATACAATAGTTCCCAAGTTCTGGGTGTCAGGGAGACATGGAGCCTGATGTAAGAGTCCTAATAAAGTTATATATATTCTCACTTTGCTGCTTCCCTGCTGAGTATGCAATCTTGAAGGATGCAAAGTGTTTTAATGAAGGGGGGGGTAACCCAGGAGGAATGTAAAACAGCATTTAAAACACACATCTGAGAGCTAGAAATCAAATTCTTTCTATTTTTGTCATAATAAATTGGCAATTGACCAACTGGCATGGAAGGGGATTTCTTTTCTGCCAAATTTAATGCAGCAGAAAGATTGCCCTTATTCTCAAGGCAACAGAAAATACTGAGCTTTGGTCTGCCACATATTGAACAAATATTCTAACCAAAAGGAAACCTCATCCAACAATTGCATTTCAGAAAGCAGCACCCATAGCTATACTTCATAAATGTATGGTCATTTCCAACTGTGGTAGATTTACCTGCAACATTGAAGGACTTAAGCACTAGAAGAATACTGCATGTAAGACCCACAAAGTGGGCCTAAGTGATGGCCATCTTTCCTTCTTAATTTCAAGAAACTATGCAAACTAACTTAAGACTTACGAGTTGAACTGCTTTGTCTGTTTCACTTATATAGAACTGGATTCCCCCTAAAAAGTATCTTTCCTTAACATTTCTATACAGTAGTGTTTAACAAGTAATGCACTCATAACTATCATGTGTGTGACTCTTAAAACAAAAGATAGCTCTCAAGTGCTTGCCAATAAGGCTTTTTACACTTAACCCTTCACCTAGAAAAGTTTATAAAGAGTTTGCATATTACATAATGCAGCTTATTCCAGATTTTTTCCAAAACCTATATAAGCTCCCATAAGCCCAGGTGTAGCTCTGAGCACTGTTAGCTGGAAAAATATTTTCAGATCATTCTTACGTGGTCATATGTTTGGAAAATATATTCAGTATTTCAAGCAACGTGATATTTGATGTAGATTAACTCATTTCATATTCAGATTCTGTCATTCCTGCCATTGTAAAACAAGAGAATATGAATTATAAGGCCCTTAAGCAATGTATGCAGAGGATCAATCATGTTGTAGTCTAACTGGGCACTGAATATCACCACTGCTTCACAATGCACTGTCAAATATGATGAGATTTCTCATTTAATGGCTCACTTTATCAACATTCTAGTAATTGCACTTTTATTGGCACAGTGTTTGTGTGAAGCATTCTCCATTAAGGGATGAGAATAAAATGTTTATGAGCTAATTTATTCCAAACATGTTTGTAACTGTCTATGGTTAGCACTATTTGATCCAAGAAAAGGTTATACTGATTTGAGTTAGAAAGACAAAAA
>JACBWW010000618.1:0-27938 GCA_020086605.1 Lanius collurio | reverse complement strand
GATTGTGCCCCTGTACTCAGTACTGGTGTGGCCACACCTCAAATCCTGTGTCCAGTTCTGGGCCTCTCACTACAAGAAGGACATGGAGGTGCTGGAGCGAGTCCAGAGAAGGGCAGTGGGGATGGTGAAGGGTCTAGAGACTAAATCATATAAGGAGTGGTTGAGAGAGCTGGGGCTGCTTAGTCTGAAAAGGAAGAGCCTCAAGGGTGACCTTATCACTCTCTACAACTGCCTGAAAGGAGGTTGTAGCAAGGTGGGGGGTGGCCTCTTCTTTCAAGCAATAGTGACAGGACAAAGGGAAATCACCTCAAACTGTAGCAAGGGAGGTTCAGATATGACATCAGGAAAAACATTTTTTTCAGTGAAAGGGTATCAGGTATAAGTTGCCTGAAGTGCTGGTGGAGTCACCATCCCTGGAAGTATTCAAGAAATGACTGAACATGGCACTTAGTTGACATGGTGATGTTCAGTCAAAAGTTGGATTCTATAATCTTGGAGGTCTTTTCCAACCTTAATGATTCTATGATTGTACAATTCTATATTTGAGTCACTATACAAAATGTTCTAACACTTAATAGTCAAGAAATCTGCGTTATTTGTGTCAATAATAGAACTGTGAAAACTTTCATTATTTTCCTACGAAAACTAAATAGTGTGTTAAGCAAATAGCTTAGAGCACTTAGTTCTTTCAGAGACATACTCAACAAGGTATAAATCTCTTGACTGTAGTAAGTATAATATTTATATGTTCTAACCTAAGCCAGAATATTATTATTAATACAGGAAAAGAAAAATGATAAACAGGCATGTTTTAGAAAATACAATTTCTACAATTCCCTCCATTCCTAGCATTTCAGCACTATACTGCAAACACCAGCAGTGAACTCAAGGCCAGCATTCATTTCTGTGGTTTGAATCTGCCCAATAGCCACTGTGAAGTGCAATCATCAGCAAATAATGCAGTATAAATATTAATTTTCAGTTAACATGAGTTAACAGTAAGAGCTAACACCAGTATATTATAGGTAATTGGTGTGGAATATAGAGAATATAATTATTGCTAAAGAATTTCGCACCTGATAGGCTCAAATGATTGACACCACATTTTTTGACCCTGGAGATTTACATTTTTCATCTAAGTTTTGGGAAGAATCCAGATTTCTTCCCAGCAGCCATACATCCTATATTTTTAAGAAGCCATGTGCACTTCACCTGATGAACTTATGCCAGCTTTCTCTGTACAGAGTTAGACTAATAAAGACAACTGACACACACTACTTTCACGGAATACTCTTTAATATGTTCCTACACTGCAAGTCTCTTTCCCTCTCTTTCTCTCTGTATGTATCTCAAGCAAAAGAATTATATATGTATACATAAGTCCCTATAGGTACATACAAGCAGACTTATGTAAGAATGCACACAGCCTGAACACTCAGTTGAACTTCATTGAGTACAGCACCTTCACTCTGTATGCAAAACCAGTCTCATTCTGCAGCACAGCTGAAGCAAAGGAAGCAACAACTGCTCATTAAGATAACGACCCTGTCCACAGTTTTTGTGCTTCTCTGCCATCACAGAATCCGTAGTAGCTGCTTAACAGTGATATTTGCTTCATAATACCAAAATAAATGGGAATAAATGTGCTCACAGCACCATAACCACACAAATTTACCTTTTTTTTAAAGTTGAAGTTATGCATTGGGATTTATTTTTTCATCTTACAGAGAATTCAATCTTCATTCAGGGATGGAATAAGCTATGTAACAGGCTGAGGATTAATTCCTTTTGGCTGCTTAAAATAAATCAGTAACATGGATAATAACATTACAATTATGCAGAGCAATAGTATTTTGCTGGATGAAGCAAAGTGAAATATGCTGCAGATCTCCAGAGTATTTTTTTATGTATTAATGGTTCCATTCTACCTGACTAACACTCCAATCCCTGTAAGAAGCAATTCCAAGAGCAATTCTTCATGAACCTTGTCCAGGAGTGCAGCAGGCTCCCACAGCACACACAAGGGAAATCAGTTCATACATTTTCCCAAGACACGTAATTAAAACTTCACATTCTGTCAGTAAGCCAAGACGAAGCAGCCTGTTCTGGATTGAAAAATACATTCTGTGAAAACAACACAGTAATGTCAGGCATTCTCTCCTACCTCCAACACTGCAGTGTAAGTTGGTGTAACTCACTGACCTTTCTTCTCCCATTAGCCAGACTTTTAACATTGAGCAGTCCATCAAGCCTTTGGCCAGGACACTACAGTGACTTTGGGCACTGCTGGTTCCACACACCCTGACTCACTAGAAACGTCCCAGTAACTAAACAGACTGTGGAGAGCAATGTACTGGCAAAAAAAAAAAAAAAAAAGAGCGATGGCTATCCTGAGCAAAAACTCTTTTTGATGTCTGTGGAATTCCTTTATCTATTCCTTTATCTATTCTCTCCACTGAACTTCTATACTCATGCTACTCTTTACCAGAATAACAACACTTACACCTCCCTGTCTAAGTAGGATTATAAATTTGAGCTATATGTAGCTCATAGTTATAATCACAACCCAAATCTTTGCCCTTTTAGGAGTGATCCAGGCTGTAGACCTGCTGGTTCTAGTAACATCAGTTCCTTCGCTGCTCTTGCCAGCAGCAGCTGGAAGCCTTCATCCACTTTCTCTCCAGAACTCTCTATGTAGGGAGACATTACTGCATTAAATTACACTCAAGCTGTGTTAGACAGCTGTTTTTGAAAAGCATTTATTGAGTCACCTAACTTTGGATGAGGTAGATGTCTGCATCCTAAGATAGTTATCCTAAGCATCCATTATATCCAGGGAGGACTACTCAGTGCATTTGTATCCTAATCTTTATAAAGATAGGTATTCAGGGTCATTTGAGATCCTCTAAGGTATCTGAGACATCTGCAGACAGCTGGCAAGTATAACACATGATTAACAGGAAACCCATGCCCTTTGGCAGGGTTGGACAGAGGTCAGGCAGGTTGGCTGGGCCCCTCACAGTACACTTGGTCCTATGCTGAGGGAACTGAAACATGCCCAACAGTGTCTGGACAGCTCTTCAGCTCATCATAGAGAAGTCACTTGCACTGGCTGAATCGTTTTGTGATTCGAAACTGCACCATCTAGATTTTCATGGACCACAATGGGACCTTTAACGACTAGACACATTTAGAAACCTGCATTTAGTCATCTAACTTCATCTGTCTTCAATCTAGCACAAACTACATGTAAAACTTTCCTCAGAGAAGGGAGTACATAGGTTGAAAAACAAACATGTTACATGGCATCTGACTCTATTGCTAAAAGGGAACTTTGCAAGCCCTACCTCTTGGCACCATATCTTTGAGATGAATGTGTGCATGTTTGCCTGCATCAAACAGGCAGCCTGAAGGAATAGGCAAACAGGGTGGGACAGGCACACGTCTCAGAGCAGGACATGTTCTGAAGGAGGCAGTATCCATTTAAGTGCTGGTGACTGAAAACACATCCCTGAGCCACAGCTTCCTGTATGCATCCAGGACACCCACACACAAAGTGCTGCCAAAGAAATCAAGGACTCCCTGTTCCCCCACAGGCTCTCAGTCCCAGCTCCTGCTCTGTCCCCTCCCTGCAGCTGGCACGAGTGTTTGTATGCCCATTTAAGGAACCGCTCTAGGGAAATGATCTCTTGTAGAACTAAATGTGGAGAGAAACAGTTTAATTTTAATCTGGGTGTTTTCCCTGACCCAGAGTTCATGGCACAGCAGTAACAGTGCTTGTGCCAGTGTAAGGGAGGCATCAGCACAGTGATAAATACCAGGGTTGGAGAGAAAGTGGGACTGCTGTGCTTGGCAGCAATGCTGTCTCTTGATGCTAAAAGCAAGCCCTCATGCTGACATTCCTTGCTGGTATAAATCAGTGTGTTAGAATGTAAATCTGGCCCTTAACCTGAAAAGTTAGTTTTCCATGTTATTTCCACTAAGCAACAACTTCATCCCTATGTCTGATACCTAATGTAGAGTGAAACCAAGGAACACACACTTTGATGGTGACACAAATCACATCACTTTTAACAACAATGAAAATGATTCCTGATACAAGCCAGAGTTGTTGTGGCAACCATTTAAAGAGGTCATAAAGGTTCCTGCCTTACAATGCTGCCCAATGTTATTCCTACATGTAACCAGGCTTTCTGTTAAGGCCCATTTCCATCAGACCCACAGGCCAGGACATTAATGTGACTGAAGGACAGAGCTTTCTGAAACACTGCAAGTTGCTCCTTTTGATCATTTTTGAGGCAAAGCCTTGCATCTAACTACCCACCAGCCGCGCCTTTTAAAGGTAAACAGTCACTCCACAAAATGAAGATTTGATGTCCTAACAGGAAAAGCGCACATAAAAAAATCTAACCCTCTACAAAAACTAATTCTCTCAAACTCGTGCTTTATATAAGACACACTGACAGCTACCTACCTAAAAGTACACAAACATGTATCTTATAAAGCACCCACACGAATGAATTCTAGAGCGAATGTATAATTTTAAAAAAGAAACTAAATGGACAGAAGCCTGCTTTGTTTGATTTCATTTGTACCAATATGTTAAATATGAAAATCTAGATAAGTATTAGGAAATTAAAAACATACTTTGTTGGCACAGACTTCCTTGTCTTGAGAGATGTGTTAAGGGAGTCACTTCCGAATGTATCCGTAATTGTAGCCTATTAACTAAACCATTTAATATCTTGAATTCACAAAAGAATAAAAAACGAGGAATGCTGGTCTCATCTGAAAATCAAAATCTGTGTATTGTTTCTCCTTTCTGCAATGCTTCAGTTGAGTGCCCTTTCCATACCTACTATACATACTACATGAAAACTGGAGAGGGAGTTTTTACAAGGGCATGTAGTGATAGACAAGGGAGAATGGCTTTAAAATGTAAAACATTGGGCTTAGATTTGACATCAGGAAGAAATTCTCTACTGTGAGGGTGGTGAGACTGGCACAGGTTACCCAGAGAAGCTGTGGATGCCCCACTCCTGGAAGTGTTCAAGGCCAGGTTGCATGGAGCTCTGAGCAACCTGGTCTATGGAAGGGTGTCCCTGCCAATGGCAGGGAGGTTGGAACTCAGTCATCTTTAAGGTCCATTCCAACCCAAACCATTCTATAACTCTGTGATTCTATGGCACTATCCCTGCAAACACACAGGTGACCTTTTTCAATATAGTACTCCTATGCATATTAAAGTATTCATATAAAAAAGTTATGTAAATGATTGACCCAGAAACAGATATTTGCTGTAAAATACTTTTTTCATTATTTACTTTTATATTAGAGAATAAAAAGATCTGCCTGCCTGTGACAGACACCAGGGCAAATACAGGAAAGAAAATGCACTGAGAGTAAGACGAATCTGAACAATGTGTTCTTCAGTTCTCTTTGTTCTTCTTGATTGTGTTACAGTAAATGTAACTCTCACACACACACACACAAAATAAATTTCACATTAACTTCTGACACCAATTAAACTCTCTCATAATTTCATGTTTGTTCAAGTTAGTTTTAAATGCAGAGATGTTTTAACAATACCTGACAGTGCATGCAAGAGAATCACCATATTTAGCACAATGATCACGGAAAGTATGGAAACAATTTCATATCTCATTCAAAGCCATGATCAATGAGTAGAAGAAAATCTCATGTCCTCTTTTTCAATATCAGTCAAGCCTGAAAACTTGGCTCTTTGCAATAATAAATGAAAGTTGATATTATAACTGTGAAACCATAAATAGGAATCTCCTCACCTGATTCAGAGTTAAAAAATCTCTACACTAATCAACCTCCCTTTGGAGACAGGTAAATGTTGTATATGATACAACAGATCAGTCTTAAAGCTTCCTCTTAGTTGGGTGACTGTTTATCATGCTGAAGGAATGGAAGAGAGCAAACTTAGAAGCAAACAGATGGAACGAAGCACTTATGATACCATAGCATGAGAGGTGGCATCTCTAAAGAAAGTGTGAGGAAGCACATATTGAATGGAACATTTGAGAGCAAGTGTTTTTATCATAGAACTGTATTGTGCCTGGAAGCTTTAAATGAGGTTTAGTGGTAGGCCAGGACTGAAATAAAATGTCCAAGATACTAAATTTGAAAAATTAATGTGTTATTTGGCCTATTTATGATTTTGATGATGGTAACTTAGGCTTAATTTTGGTTGTAATCATGTATCAAGAATAAGTTTCTTCAGAAGCTACTCGGATTGTTTTATGTTTGAAGGCAAAAAGAAGGATTATGCCACAGGGCAGGGCTTTTATTATTAATTACATAAAAAAAGGGCTATACTTGTTTTTATCACTCTTCTCATGGTCACAGTGATGTATCTTTAACATGTGTCCTTCAGTCAACAGAGAATGCTAAATGATAACCAAACACTCCCATTCATCTGACCAACAGAGACTTTCAAGGGTGTGTCCAGTCTTCTTGTTAAACAGTTTTTCATGTTTCACAGTGAACTTTGACTTATGTATAAACAAGAAAAACATTCTTGCAAGGAGTTCATTTTTCTGGGCTGAGCATATTTAAAACACTGCTTAAAGCTCCAGTTCAACTGGCTAGTCAATAGTCCTCAGGCATATTAGATTTTTTTTTCTCCTGAAGGTAAAGCCTGTCTGTGCAGGAAACACAGCTTGCTTGGGAGTGGGTCTGAGTTTGTGAAATGAACTCTTCCAGGAATAAAGAATCATCACAAATCTTCTAATTTGAGTTAGAGTATACACCTTTGATTTCTGTTTAACAAACATATAATAACGTAACAAATACATTAAAAAAAAAAAAAAAAAAGTGCTAGATTACACTGCACACACAATTCTGCCCCAGGGAAAGGATGAAAGAACATTTTGTGACAGATGCTAATCATGTTTGCTCACGTACTACTGAAAGGTGTTTGGGTACTGCAGAAAGGGGGCGGGGGGAGTGCAGTAAGAACCAGCACAGAAGAGAATAGCCACACCATTGGTCATGTCCTGGCATGCTGTGTAGAGCTGCTTCCCTGCCCCAGTGCAGTGCTCTGTGCTTTATCAGGAACACATTCTCTTTGCCATCTCCACACGCTCACATCTTAAATGAAACTGACAGTTTATCCATCAAACCAGATTAAACTTAAAAACATTACAATGAATCCTGTAAATGTTAACTATGATTACCAACAAACTGACAGTACAGAGAGTTATCAATAAACTCAGTCACTAACAGGAAGTACCACAAATTTCTGCATAAGCTATTAAGCAAATGTGGTTTTCAAGCTCTATTTCCCAGTTTCCAAAACATTTCTGAAGTTTTTTACTTTATCCAATCTTATTTCAAGACAGTTGAATATCATATTGGACATCTGTTCACATATAAATCCTTTTAATGCTCTTCTGATGGGTTTTCAAAACCATGTAATTTGTAAAACTTTCAGATACCCATTTCTGTTTAATAGTAGATTATTAATCCTCTGCCAGAAAACTTCTGCTAAAATGCAGAATCCATTCTCCACTCCAAGCTGCCTTGTGCTGACAGTTGCATGATTTTACCACAAACAACATCTGCGTACTCCTTATCCAACTGCAGGCATAACACAGGGGAAGGAGAGACCAGTTGACTTTATTTGATTGATAAGTGAAACTAAAGACAGCATGCAAATACAGTGTATCTTGCAAAATGGTCATGAAGCAGTTTTACAAATTGAACAAACCGACAATAAAATTTTTTGCTGGATTCTTTATTGTGTCACATGTTTTCATTTAACAAAACCTCTGTCATGATTGACCTTGTAATCTTATCATAGTTCTTGAAGTGACAGTTTCAATAGCAATAACTTGAATTTTAAAGAGATTTGTTGGTGTTATTTGTCCATATAGGACTAAAGTCTTCACCAAATAGTCAATTCAGGCACCGAAATAAATGTGAAATTCGCAAAACTTAAAAATGTCAAAACTGGTCTCTAGTAATAAAAATTAGGTTCCTGAAAAAAATAAGAGATACTATAACACAAGATATTTCATTTTATACAAGAATTATCATGAGTAGGTTATTATCAGGCAGCCTAAAATATTTGGAAGGAGTACCATGAAAGGAATTTATGTCAAGTAACCAGTAAGTTTGGTTTTTTCCAGCATTTGTACAAGCAGTATTCTCTACCACTGTGACAAGTTCCCCTTTGGAGCTTTCCTCCCACCAGGACACTTTGCTTCCTTTTGCTAAGTTGTCCTTAGTGCACACTAGCATTGCCCTGTTCTCAGATTGCCTCAGATAACAAAAGTAGTACACAAGCAGTCATTTCACTGCTGTGGACTGGATCCTCTTAAAGACCTTGTCTTCTCATGAAGGGAAGGACTGGCACTACAGAACAGAGGAACACAAAGTGAAGACGAGGAGAAGGTGCTTCCCACCTGTCCTCCCCAGTACTGGCAAAGCTGGCCAGGCAGGCATTCATGCCAGAAAAATCTCAGAGGGGCTTCTCTCTCTGAGCCAGAATCTCCCTGGCAGCTCTCCATGGGCTCTGCTGTTTTCTATGGGACTTGTCATGGAGAAATTGCAGTAAACGAAATGCTGCACACTCCAAGGAAAACTGAACTTAGATGCTATAGGCAGATCATGAATGACTACAGACAGGTGGAAATTCCACAGCAGATGCAGCTACACATCCAAAGTCTAAAAGGATTCTTGAGTTCAAGTAAACTCTCGTGAGAATTAATACAATTCCTGTTTTATAAGGCTATGATGCAAAATGCAGAGTATTTAATGTTGCGTCTTCATTTCTGGCTTCAGGGCACTAAAGTCACACTTCAGCATACATATATTTATTGGACAGGGGCAGCTGGGAATCCTGAGGGATGAACAAATGGCAAGCCAGAGATTTTGGTGTCCAGTTAGTCTTGGATAGGGGCAATACTGTAAAACACTGCAGTGAGTGAGTATATGAAGAAGATTAGCTGTATCACTGCAGCTGTTTAAATTGTTATATTTAGTTTAGGCTGCAGCCAGACTTTCATTAAAGAAATGAATGAGATGGTATTAGAAGCTGATATACCTTAGCTACTTTTTTCTGCTCCTTTGATGAAGGCTTCCCTAGCAATAAAAATAAACAGATCTTGTGAACCTCCCTCATCTACTCCAGCACAAATTAACCAGCTTAACTTAAAGCCTCTTCATCAACAAGTCAAGGTAACTCAGGTAGCATTATGCTGAAACAGAGAAAGACAGAGTTCTGTTGTCTTCTCTCATCCTGTGTGAGGATGCAGCCTTCAGCAGAGGTTTAGTACTGAACAGCTGAAGGACAAGGACATCCTAAACCACCACAGCTGCTTCTGTGATGATTGTCTGAGAGGACCTCAGTGTTAATTACTGACATGCATACACAGGGCAGGTCACATATATGCTAAATACTACAGTGTGCTAACAGATTTCAGAAGAAAAAGAATACTGTATTGATGTGATTTAGATGCCAAAGTGCTGACAACTAGTGCAATTTAAGATGGTTATGGAAACCATACTGCAGGCTGGCTTTGGGACCTATGGAAAACCTGGATTGTTGTGAAGGGACCTCTAGAAAGCTAAATCTTGGTTCTACTCTACTCGGATTAGTATATTTGGGCAATTTATTCTTAAAACAATTTGCTTGATTATAAGGACTCGGAATATATTTTTAAAATTAAAATTCAGGAAAGGATTTTTTTTTTCTGACCTTTTTCTCCCATAAAATCAGTGGTAAATTTCCTGTTATTATTCAGCAAGGACAGAATAAGATTACCGTTGGACACTTTTTCAGATCATACCCTCCATTCTGGAACACAGTATACAGGTGAGATTCTGCAGCTGTAGGTGTAAATAGATCTATAAGATATATTATCTATAAGATACCAGTGAGCCCTTATGTTAGTGAGTTTACCATCAGTGCTATTTCCTAACTCCCACAGGCATCACTGTTACCTGCCTCTGCTGAAAAAACGTCTTTTAGACTTCTCACAAATTACTGGTAGAGCTCAAGGAGAATCAGTTTGTTGGAAAGGTGTCTCAGCAAGTGGCATTTCCTCTGTACATGACTAATACTTTGAACCACTTTGTTAGCCAACACATGCTGCCAGCCAGAAAATACGCACTCAAGTGCTGCAGTGAGGTTTCTGCCAGTCATAAGCTGGCAAGTGTGTGCAGGATTCCCTAGTGTGCAGGAAGGGTGCTGCGCAGCTCCTGGACAAAGATGCTCAGTCTTGTGATGACATCTACTGGCTAACCTCAAAGGCACTAATCCACCTGTAGGGAAGCTCATTCCAACATTTTCCATTCTTGATTCTTGAACATTTTAGATACATGACCTAACCTCAGAAAGGGCAGGTTAAAACTGAAAGGAAAATAAGAGCCCATTGAGAAACTCTGTCTCTGCTGTTGATCCCTATACTGACTGCATATCTTACCTGCTCCCATAAAAAAGAAATGCAAAATAGACACGTAATGTTATGTATTTGGAATGTCTTGTAGGTAACAAATTTTCCCTTACTTTAGCAGTTTTTCAGCTTTGCTTTTTTTTCAGTCCTTCCTTTTTCCCTTCTGTAAGCATGAACTTTCTGAAGTTTCTGTGGTTTTCCCCTTTTTAAGGTGCAAAAAGGAGGGTTGTGGTTTAACCCCAGCAGCCAAGCCCCACACAGCTGCTCCCTCACTCCTCCACCAGTGGGATCAGAGAGAAAATCAGGAAGGTAAAATCTGGAGAAGTCATGGGTTAAGACAAAGACTGTTTACTAGGGAAAGGAAAAGCCATGCACACAAGCAAAACAAGGAATTAATTGACTGCTTCTCATGGGCAGGCAGCTTTTCAGCCATCTCCAGGACAGCAGGGCCCCATCACACGCAACAGTGACTTTGGAAGACAAATACCCCCTTCCTCTTTCTTCCCCCTCTTCATATATTGAGTGTGACTTCACACAGTCTAGAATATCCCTGTGGTCAGTTTGGGTCACCTGTCCTGACTATGTCTCCTCCCAGCCCTCAATTTACTTGCCAGTGTGGCAGTCCAAAAGGCAGAAAAGGCCTTGGCTCTGTGTAAGCCCTGCTTGTCAGGAACAAAAACAACTCTATATTATCAACCCTGTGTTCAGCACCAATACAAAACATGGTCCCATACCAGCCACTGTGAAGAAAATTACCCCTACTCCAGCCAAAACCAGTACAACGAGCAAGGTATGTAAAGTGTAAAAGGCAAACAAATTACATAAAAGAAAAAAGCTAGATTTTTCAAATGCTCTCATTTCTACTTACCCTAGAGTTTATTAACTTCAGAAGAGCAGAAAAAAAAAGTCAAAGAATCAAACTTCCTTTTTAAAATACACATACTAAACCTTCCAAAAAACCATAATTCCTTACAGTTGTAAGGTTATTTTCTCCTTTGACACAGGATTTTGTACATTATAATTGCATTCACTCTATTCAAGTCAGTTTAGACTAAGTGAAAATGGGCAAAACTGAAGGCACTCCAGAATGATTCTCCAGGACAAAGGTATTGTGCAAGTATTTGAGGAGATACACTAAGGAGAGTTAAAATGGACTGCCTGGCCACGGCAGCCAGTTCAAGGCAAAAGCATTAACCTGACAGATTTAGCAGATTTTGTACATAGGCATGACACAATCTAAAGACAACTCTAAAATCCTGACTTGCAGAAAAAATAGTTAAGTAATTTAACTAAAGAGCAAAGTTTGCTATTAGCTGTCTGTTGTAGCTATAGATAATAAAGTTCAGAAAACTGTATCTCACACACACACATTTTCATGTATTGAAAGTCCTGTAACATTTTTGGATCACAACATAAACAGTAAAATTAAAAATTCAGCCCACTAACTAATTCATATTCCTGATTTTCAAGAATGACCTTTTAAAAGCTTAAGGTAGAAGATACCCCTGGGTAACATGAAAGGTATTTCAAACTATGTCACATGAACAGGAGCATTGCCAGAAGCCAGCTATTACTCTTGGAAGCACCCTTCAGTGGTCATTCAGTCGGTCTGTGTAGTTTCTTTTTTCTTTTCTTCCCCCTAGGTAGGACCAATTATTGGACACAGATCTGAGAGCACACAGGCAGCTCTCTCTGAGGTCAGGAAACAACTACTTAATGTATCCTGCTTTCAACTCTTCTAATGAATGGGTAACTCCTAGGTTAAAAATTATCTTCCAAGGTTTATGTACTTTATGCTAGAAAGGGCAGGGAAAAAAAAAGGTGAATTGAATCCCTGCTTGTTGTATGTGTAACCTACATGTGTGGAATGAAATGGCAGTAGTCACAAAATATCTGTCAGTTTGCTAACAAATATTTTTGACGTGCATGCTAATGCCACCACCTAAGAAAAAAAGACTATTAATGTTAGCATAGCTCATAAGAGGATTGAAGCACAACTTTTTTCTAAAAAGGCAAAAGCTTTCATGTAATTTCTGTTCCAATACTTTGCAAAATTTATTCCACATTTTTAACTCTGAGAAATAAAAGCGGTGGCAGCACTCAGTTTTTGTTGTTTTTTTTTTTTTTTTTTTTTAATCAGGTTATTATCTCCTTCATGTTACACGGTTGCCTAAAAATCTGCCCCAAATACACTGAACATCCCATACTTGATTCTGAAGACAGCACAGTGCCATGAGCTGAAGTTCCCTTTTCCAGTGACCACAGATAAACATACCAAACAAAATAAAATATGGGGAAAGGGAGAGACAATAAAATAGTGTATTGTTTATGTGCCAGATCTGGGGCAAAACGAATGCAATCTCTCATAATGCAGCCTCACTTTGGGAGGCTGTTAGGAGCGTCTTAGCTATTGATGGAGGAGTTGGTTAATTGTCAGCACAGAACTCATCAAGTGAGCAGGAAATAAACCACAGATACATCCCATTCCACGAGCCCATGGCTGAGCCTGTACCTTAAACACCTGCAGAACCATACACTGTCTCTTTTCCTGCTTCACAACACCCACGTCCCAGAACTTGGCTTATTTTGTTAGAGAGAGGTTGTTATATAGTCAAAATGATACATCATCAACACAGTTCTGCTAAAATATATGTTCTCCAGCAACAGCTTAGTGTCACAGCCCAGCTTTTATCGTAGGGTTTGGCATGTCCCATCTAGCGACATGTCACAGCCACTTGCAAACAGCGTATTAGGCTGCGAGCAGGCACCTTGAGCACTTCACATACCTCGGAGCTTTGCAGATACTAACCCTCTGCCAGTTCCCCAAACCACTCCTGGATTCCAAATAAAATGAGAATTCCTTAGCAAGGCCTGCCAATAATAAACAGCACAAACGTGTTCATCACAGCTCTGAAGAGTTCCACTAAACACATCAAAAGCGTATTTCCGACACATTTCCTTGGGGCAGTCCTGTACAGGAGTACAAAGGTGAGGTTTCCCTGGCTCTCTACAACGTGTGCTCCAGTAAAACCACTACTCTGCAGATTTCCTGCCCACTGCTCACCCCATTCAGGCCATCTTCTCTGCACCCCTCTTTGTAGCTCATCTCTTTGCAGTGGCCAATGCTGTTTCTCCTGCTAGCTAAAAAATTGAGGCTTTGCAGCCTGCAGCCCATCATAACAGATCTCATCTGGTTTTATTTCTATAGCCCATATCCATATTTGCAACTCCATGGTTTTTATGCATATAAATTTTTAACAAAATTCCATGACACTGAAGACATAGTACAGCAGTCCAGTCAGTACAAACATCACATTTCAGTTCCTTCAACAGAGAGAAAAGCAGGGAATCACCTCATCTCAAAACATATATCTAAACTAAATCTAAGTTAGATGAAATAAATCCCCTCATTGAAAGACAGTTTAAAGATGTTGTAGGCTAAATAAGGACAACGAAAAGGAGATTTCCTACCAATGGGAACTGCAACAGAGGGACTAAGGGTTCTACGCAACATTACCAGACAGGTGAAACATGACTGAAAAACTAAACAGAGATTTCAATCTCAGCCTCGTCTGGTGCCTTTCTCCAACCCCTTATTTTCTCCTCAAGCATAATAGATAAAGATCATCTGAAGGGAAGACAGAGGGAGATGGGAAGGTAGGTGTAGAAAAAAATATTTGTATATGCGTCTCTGTGATCACACTGAAAGGATTCAGTTTGAGTTATTTTTGTTTCAATTATTTAAAGTAGGATAAGTTTTCTATTAAAATGAAAAGTGCATTTTTAAAAGCCTCCTTAATCAGGTCACTGAAAAATTCCTATCACACAAAGGACACATGTAACTGTATACGCTCTTGTGACAAAAGACCAGTCTGCTGATATTTCTCTCACCACAAGCAAAATCAGATGGTGCAAAGTTTTAAGACTTAGAACTGGGTATAACCAATATTCTATTCTTTCTTGTAAATTTTCAAGTGCTGTTCCAGTTATATAGAGTTACACTTAACTCTGTATTATTCAAGGTTAAGGTTAAGGGCCTGGGAAAACCCAGAAAATGGAAAAAAAAATAACAAGGGAATTATGAGACATGCTGGGGAGGATGATGTGCAGATAGACAAGCAACTCTGTAGGGCACCAGGTCAAGTTTAGCCCAGGGTGGAAGCAATTAGTTGAGCTCACAAATAACTGTGAGTTTGCTCATATAATTAATCCTGAATTCCTCTCTGAAGTTCTACATTACCAGCTAAAATTTTCCAAAACATCTGAGTGACTCAGGAGCCACGAACTTTTGGTGAAACTTCACATTCATCTCCAGTACAAAGGGACTAGTAAAACAGCACCAAGATCTCCAGCTGTATACCAAGGTGTCAATTCCACTTCATGAGGCTCAGAGGTAAAAGTCCAGCATATTTGACTGCTTCAGTTGCAGAATTCAAGTGGCACAAAGACAATAAAATAATTTATCCTTCTAGAACAATGAAGAACTCTACATGTCTTACAAGGGGTTGCACTATTCTCAGACTTTAGGTCTGCTTTCACTTTGTTTTCTATTTTTTTTACATTTAACTTTCTTCCTGCTTGATTTAATAATTTCTAATTCTAGCACTTTATTTGCTAGCAAAACTTGTTGAGTGACTTATTTCCTTGAATTGTTCTCCATATGAACACGGGAAAGGAAACAAGAAGATGCAATTCTAAATTTTCATGAAGTATCGTAATTTTTCTCATAAAACCAAAAGCACCTAAATAACCAAGTGTTGAACAGCATCACAAATTCCCACTGCAATGGCTTCCCCTCCTCCTGCCATTCAGGCACATGAAAGCACAAACCATGCCTTATTTTGGTTGCTTGCTTGGAAGCAGCCTATGTGATGACAACAGTTCTTTCCTAACCCTCTGTAATGGCCACAGAAAACAGTACGAAATTGCCTTGCAATTGCCTAACAAAAGCTCTAGGCCTCATTCTCAGTGCCAGCAGCATATGCCAAAGAGCATGGCAACCAAAAGAGAAAACATCTTCCAAGCCTCCAACCCCACACAGAACATCTCTGTTTTACTTGATGACAACAATCTGATCAGCCTCAGACACAGGTCTTGGCAGCCTAATACAAGCTACCTTTCATGGCAGATTCTCAAAAAGCTTCAGTGAGCTTTATATCCATATGTACAATTTCTAACTATCATGCTTCATTTGTTCCAGGGATGTCTAAAACTGTAATCACTTGGTAGAGCAGAAACAAAAGGACAGTCTTGGGGAACTGCTCTGGTTAAGTAGTCATCCATCTGATTACTTATAAAGTGTAAATCTTTCAGAAAGAGGCATGTGACTGAACAAGAACAGTCATGAAGAGATGCAGTGTGAGATTGGTCGGAATACTAACATTGCAATTTGCACTAGAAGCTCAGCTCCCCATGTAGAGAACCTGCACCCATTGCTTCATCCAGTGGCTGTCTCCATTTTGCTGCATCTGCACCCAAACTATGCTATCATCTTGCTAAAACTTATCCCACTGTCTAAGGCTCCTGTACCACTGAATTTCTAGGTCTTTCTGGCTAAAGCAGTCATTGGAGTGTGCTGGATACTGGTATAGAAGGAATGGACAAATAGAGTAATACACTTCTCTGTAAGCCAAGAACACCACTTCAACACCAGTGTGTCCAGAGGCTCTCACAACTTAGGAAAAAAAACATCCCAGAGCAGCTCAGTTTAGTGAGGCCATAAGAACCCATTCTTGTGCTTCTGGAAGCCTTGGTAAGCAGGGCTACATGCTGTGAGTTGACTCCAGCCCTGCAACAAGAACACTCACAAGCAGAGCTGGATCACTTGCAGGCCAAGATTTCCTCTAGGACCCAGGTCACAGTGCAGAGAAACACATCTTCAGAGAGATCTAATGACCAGTCTGCACTCAGGTAAATATTCCAATCTACTTCATGGAAACCCCACCAGTCTAATAAAGGACTTGATGATCAAACACACACATAATCCTAGATTCTTGTAATATGTCTTACAAAGTGTGAAATATTTCTGATGACGAAAGTAGAAGGCAAAGAATATTCTCAGTCACTCATTAGATAGATGTGCTTCAAAGATACCAAAGAAAGACCTTCTTCCTTTTAAAGTAAAACTGTCAACAACACATGGGTGGGTGAAGAACACACTTCCTGGGATGATAGGTCTCTCATTAAAACACATGAAGGAGAAATAAAAGACATTTAAAAAGTAATGAAATCGTAAAGAGTGACATTTAACCTTGATGTTCCAAACTAAGCACCTATTTTTTAAAAAAAGAGAATGCCCAGTTTAGTTTACATTGTAAGCTATGGAAGAGATATGTGTATGTATAGCCTAAAGATCCAGCTGGCAAAGAATGGGCAGCACAAAAAGAAAAATTACATAGAAATCACATTTTGATTACTGTAATTCTGTAGGCTCCATAAATCATTACCTTTTTCTCCTCCAGTACTACAGAAAACACTGCAATTTCATATTACTCAAAGGAAAATTCCTTCTATTACTTAAATTAATTTTGTAACAAATTACACTTCCATTTTATTCCAAAGTTCTTTGTGCATGTATAGCACTTGTTTTCAGACGCTCTTTATTTCTCCATTAATATCCTTGTCTTTGTTCTTTCCTGAAAGCTTTTCAAACCTCAAAGTCAAGCTTTTTCTCATGTAGTTGCATCTACACCAACACATCGGCCCATCTCCCCCACTCACAATTTTCTTACTTTTATTCTTATTTTATGCTTCATGTTACTCCCTATTATACTTGCCCTTCATATTCACCTGGCAACCACTATGTCCAAACTTCAATTCCCTCTCAACAAAGCCTTCTACCATTAAGCACATGTTAGCATATGAGACATAAATATATTTTAACAGAACATTCATTCAATATGACAGATACAGCCAATACAAATATTTCTGCAGTAAAAAGAATTGCTGGCACTGTAATGGTCATGACACTATCCTATTTCTTTAAATATTAAGCACTTTTGATAAGAACTATTTCTTTAAAGTGCAGAAGTCTGATCTGACTGCGTTTATGTCAAGCCCAAAGACCAAAGGCAAAGAAGGCTTCATAGGTGAACCTGAGCTTATTTTACACTGCTAAAACTACATATTATTAAATCAAATTTAAAAATTGAAATTGTCTGTCTATGATCATTAAAAACCAGGATTGCTTTTCATAACATGTTTTTTATGTCCTGTATCGTACCAACATGCAAATGTCCATAATTGCAATGAAAAATACAGAACAGTATAATTAAGAAGGTGGTGGATTCAGTGATAACTTGACTGCAGTGTTTTAAATCTGTGCAAAGTCAGGACAGGTTTCTAGGCAGCTTCTACTAACTTGGACAGGCCAGACAAACCAACATATACTCCAAATGAGAGGTAAATAAAAGCTATTAATGAACTGCATGATACTGTACATTCTGATGTGAATCTTGATCTTGTGACCATCTCAGACAGGAAAGCCCTGGCAAATTTTGCCACAGCATCTCTAAGACATTACCCTCCACAGCGGTTTACCCCCTCCTATATTACTGGCAGATATCTAGTAGCATGAATGAACCACAGTGTGTATCCCTGACCCAAAACACTCATAGTTCAGCAGCTTTATCTTGCACTGCTACAGAGCTGGACTAACTCTGGAGCTACTAACATATGCATACCACTCTGCTGACTCTGTAAAAAGGCAGCTACCTCTGGCAAAAGGGGATTTAGCAACATATTAAACCACCACACCTGCTTCCTCAGTAAATGACAGTCAGAACTTGTTTTTTCAAATGTGGTCATTCCTACATTACTACTATCTACAAGAAGAGCTAAAGGACAAAACTTAAGACAAGCAGAGTCAGCAAGCTTAGATATGTTCATTTAAAGAAAAAAAATGTTCTCATGCTTTTTCACCAGAAAAGAGGGTATGTTCAGATCCTTGCTCTCACACAGGCTCCTTTGCCTTGCCAATGTCCCAGTCAGTACACTGGAGCAGAACACTCCCATGCTGGGGAGGAACAGCAGTTTCTACATCATACCCAACCCTCAGCACAGAGAAAGTGAGGTTAGCTCTAACCATCAAGAGTTGCCAATTTTTGGTACCACACACCCAAGTATTTTGGCACTGTGCACCCAAATAATCAATTGCAGCACATGCAGATACCAGGCACCCAGCTTTAAACTAGTTAGTTAAGAAACTTATCTGGCAGTGGCAATACAGAACTCAGTATGAACATCTGCAGAGTTTTTTGCAGATCAAGCTGAATCCCAAGCTGTTGCAGCTACAGTGTTATTGCTACCTCATTCAGAAAGTAAAGGTACCAGCTCAGGTACCCCTCTACAGTCATTTTCTGTCTTAGAATTAGTCTGCTGTGATTGACACACAGCATCCATCAAGAATAGAGGATTTTGGTGTGCATTGATGCAGACCAGAATCATTACAAATACTCAAAATAGTTTTAGAAGTCAGCTTACCAGATCACCTTCTCTAGAAGTACAAAAAGATTACATTTTATTTTCATGCAAAACAAGCCTGGTTATCTGCAACACTGAATATTTTCAGATACTCTGTTCAACAAAATAATCTCTATTAAGCTGTAGAACAGCTTATTACTACATGACATGGAAAATTTGAAACACCTCATCACAGTTGCACACGAAAATATCAAGTACAGTGATTTTCTGTTCAGTAAGACATTATGTTAGATTAAAAAAAATGCAACACCAAGCACAAACACAAAAAGGAAATTTGGCATGCACGTGCATGCACTGTCTCTAAACAGAGATGTCTTCAGAAAGAGATCTCCGGAGGCAACACTGCCTTTGTTACGCAAAGGGGATAGCTGGCATCTCTACAGACACTGCGTGTCTGAACAAACACGCTGCAATTTCTTGTTTTATAGCAACATCTCTGGCTATTGTCTGGACCTGCCTCCCTAACTCCCCCTGAAAGCCTTGCAAGGAGAGAAAGGCCTCTTCAGTGCAAACTCAAGGCAGAAGCTGAGTACTCTCAGCCCTTCTCTCCTGGGTATAGGCCTGCAAGCCAGGGCTCCTGCCTTCATCCCCAGCACCACAAAGCCACTGACTCAGTACAAAGTGGGAGATAACCTTGTCTTGACGTGCAAACCACCAATAACTACTTTCACAAAGCAGTAGAGAACAATTATGAATTCTGGAAATCACATGGCCTTTTCCCTTAAAATTGAACTTTCTTTTTTAAAAGGAAACAAAACCAACCTATTTTTGAAAAATCCTGTGATGCTGTGGTTCTCCATTAGCCTTCATTCAATTCTAGGTGATAAGTTTTAGTGGTTTAGGGGTTTCAGTGGTACTGCTGGGTTAATGGATGTAGCTAATGATCTTAAAATTCTCTTCCAACCTTGATGGTTCTATGAAACACTAAAGCACTTGCCTAATGACTTTGTTCTCCATTCCTTGCATGCTTTGCCATCTTAAAAGAAGATTGTTTTGATGATGTACTCATCACATGAATGCCACATTTAGCTCATTAATCAAATATTTGATGGAAAGGATGCCATTCATTACGGTAGAAAACGGAATGCAGCCAGCTGGATTTTTCTACTGCACAAGTTTTATAGAATCCCAATACATATAGGTGCACAACCTATGATTTCAATGACCTAACTGCACATCTCCTACAACATGCAAACCACCATCTTGTGTAATGTACTTAAAATGTTTATCCCACTTTTGATCTAGTGATAATCAATTTGCAGCACAATGTGCCTTCCACAAGAGCAATTAAGATATGTTTTCATCACTTGTTACCTCAATTCCAAGCTAAATCCATCACCAACATTGGTGCAACATTCTAAATGAAATGAGAGGTTCCTTTATTGAACAATTAAAATTAAACATTTAACAAAAATTATTAGAATATTGTTAATTAGAAGACATAAAACTTTCTTTATTTTATGTAACACTATACTTATGTTTTTTTCTCATGTACAGATTTAGATTTTTTCCTGCTAAATAGCACAGATAGGAATGTAATTTTTCACCTTACTTTTTTATTCATTATTTTCTTCTTTTTAATGTTTAGATGATTATTACAAAATATACAGTCTCTTTCAGCACATTCAAGCCTCCAAGACAAATTTGCCTAAACTCCTAATGGAGATGTCATGCTGGAATGTCATTGTACAAATTAAATGGACTCCTTTTATAAACTGTCTTTTCTCTATCGTTATGTCACCAGTCAGCAAAATATGTGTTATTATTTTTAAAACAGCAGCTAGAGAGCTGTTTGTTCTTTCATTGATTAAATCTTCTTAGCCTGAGGAGCCCAAGAATGTGATTCTAAAATGGTCTTAGGGTGATTAATTATGGGATGCTGTAGATAGGGGGAATCCATGTTTTGCATACGGCTGCACCATCACTTCTGCTCACACAGGGAGAACAGGTACAGCCAGGTGAAACAAGGAGGTGGGACTTCCCCTGTGGTAGGCAGCACAGTTTCCTGTTGCCCTCAAGCAGCCTGAGAAGCCCCATCTGAACTGACTGTGAGGCAGCACAGCTGGACGAGTGAGCTGAACCAGTACAGCACCTCAAGCCCTCAACTGGGGAAGACTCCATTTCTCTCACACCTCCTCCGCCCCCACATTCCGAGCTGTGTGGTCTCCCCGCTGCTCATCCCTGCCTGCCTGGTAAACCAATTCAGCACCCTACCACTCACTTAGCTTAAAACCCCACTGGCTTCCTGCCAGAACAGTTAGTGGAATCAGCCTAGCATGCTATGAACTGGTGTAAGACAAGATAGGAAAGGATGAGGGAGGGAGAGTGGGATCTTGCTGCTTGGCAGCAGCAAGTCTACAAGTCAAATTTGACTGTATCATTGATCCACATTTTAAGACAGGAACCCAACCACTCTAAGCTCTGGAGAGAATTAAGTAACTCCAGAGGGCTACTTGGCCTGCATAAGACCTAAAATGTCTTCTAGAGGCATCTGCATTTCCTCAATAAAGCTCTGGAGGCATCACAGTGTTAAGAAGCAGGTGGCAAGGATTTTGGATTCTCTCTCCCCTCCTACTCCTCTCACCCAAACAGCATCTCATTCATTAATCTAAATTAAAAATTAGGGATGGAATGAATTCCAGCTATAAAGCAGTACACTTCTATCATATCATATCCTTTCAGACCTCCTTCTTACATGATTTTTTTTAAGTCCCCCAAGTTTAGATAGTTAAATTGAAAGAAAAATTAACACTCTTGAGTTTGCTTCCCAACTCTGACCCTTCTGATTTTACCAACCATTGTGGCTATGGATGCCGGTGTTCCAGCCTATAATACTCATGCAGAGAAGGAAGAGAGAAAACAACAGCTTCCAGCTGTTTTGCCATGAGCCAAGGTAATAAATGGTAATCGCTCTTGTGAGGTGCTGACACAGCCTTTTATGTGATTTCCCCAGAATCCCTACTATGAGATGGACTTACAGTACTGCTTACAGCAGGTTGTTTCTAACCATGCTCCATTTTCACATGGAACATGGCAAATGGTCTCTAGCCCTATCTCAGCTATCAGTGATTCACACTGGAAATGCTCCTTGCACATAAAATTTGTAAGCTACTCACATTTGTGGTAGTTTGTACACTTGAATACTAGAGTTTTGCTTCCCCAGCGATGAATGAAGTAACAGGGAATAGATTTTTTTTCTTACTGCCACAGGACAAGCCCTGGACTTCTCTAGTTTGATACATGATACTATGAATGTAATCTGCATTCTGGGCTGCATTAAGGTGACTTTCCAGTAGGCTGAAATATGTGATCCTTCCTTTCTACTAATGAAGAGACACACATGCAGTGTTGGGCCCAGTGTTGAGACCAATACAGAAGAGACTTGGACATACTGGAGCAAGAAAGGCCACAAGGGTGATTAAGGACCTGGAGCACCTAACTTGGAAGGAGAGATGAGAGAATTGTTATTGTTATTGTCCAGCCTGGGGAAGAGAAGGCTCAGGTAAGAAATTTAACAATGCATATAAGTTCCTGATGGGAAGGTGCAATGAGAGGAAGTCGGGCTCTCTTTGGAGGTGCTCAGAGAGAGGACAAGAAACAATGAGGACAAATTGAATTACAAGATGCATTCAAACATGACAACAACACTTCTTTACTGTAAGGGCTTTGTATCACATTGTTCAGAGAGGGTGTGGAAGTCCCCAGCCCTGGATACTTACAACCTGACTGGACTCATTCCTGGACAATCTGCTCTAATTGATTCTGCTCTGCACAGAGATATCAGACTAAATGACATTCAGAGATGGATAACCTTTGTTATTCCATGATTCTGTGGCTTGCATGAAGTCACATACCAAGTGTGAAAAATTAGGAATAAAATCTATTTTAGTAAATTCATTTCAAAGCCATCCTTTCTCCACTGAGAGACACAAACAGAACTAAAAATTACCAGATTCTTTTCTATTCATATTATTTATTATGCTCCTAAAAGCTGAGAATATTCAGAATATTCAATATATCTTTCTTTAACACAGCTTATATATTCATTGCATTTTTTGTATGCATATAAACATACATGATCGGGACACTCTATGCCCACATAAGTATTTAGAAAAATGTAGATAAACATTCATAAAGAAGTGTTTGCAGTATTTTGCTTTCAGTTTTGTATTCCAGTGCTCAACTCATCATTTCATGTATTAAAAGATTATATATATATATATATGATAAAAATTTTCCTTGTACTTCTAAGCATTATTTTTATCTGAATCACAACTTCTTGGTATTTCATCAAAAATTATCTCTGTATTTCTTTCCCAACTATTTAGATAAAAGGAATGGCCAGTGCAAATAAAAGAGGCTTGCCAAATTTACAGTAAAAAAAGAAAATAACATAATCTTACTTTTATTAATTTCCTTAACTCATTAAAGCTGTTCTCAGTATCTACTGCATATTTTGCAGTAATTAAGTTCATAAAGAAATAAAGTAAAACCATAAACCATCTCCAAGCTCCAGGAAAGGTGAAATTCAGAACTTGAATTTAGATTTTCTGAGCAATACATAGGTAAACATTAAACAAATGCACTGAAATTACTGCATAAACGTTTTTTTAATATGATTCACAACTCCATTTTTCCACAACATTAATTTCAGCAAATAAAACTATGTGCGGGGGTTACAGAACTATGTTTGTAGATGCAACATTTTTTTCCAATTTCCACCAATAACCAAGATGTACTATGACCTAAGTGGAGAAATGAGCACCTCAGGAGAGCAATTCAACTAATCTATTAGCTTGTTTCTTAGACTGAGATGAATTACCCTTATTTAACCAGCTTAACAATTCCATTAACTACAAAGGGATCCCAAAATTACCATTAGATTTGCAACCATACATTTGGACACCCTTGTTAAAACATATCACTCCCATCCTTTTTATTTTCCTTCTGATTTTGTAAGAGTAACATTTGTCTGTACATTGAGAATATTTTTTTTGTTAAAATGTAACAAATAGCACTCTACAAAAACATACAGCTCTTTAGATCTGTCATTTAAAAACCCAAAAACAAAAAGTGCCCAGGGAAGTATGCTACAAGCTCCCTCCAAATTTGGTTAAATCTTGAGAAAAATTAAGAAATTAGTAAGAGTACAGAACAATGTACCTGTACTAGTTTGATCGAGCTAAAACCCAAACATTAGCAATTAAGGGATTGAAATGTGGGTTTTAGCAATGCTTGCTATTTACTTAGCATGTATAGCCAGAATGCACAGAAAGTTTGTGCCTGGATGAACATATGTTAGAATTCATGCCGTGGCTTCTGCTACTCTAAGATATGCAGCTAGCTTGAAGTAAAACAAATACGCTAGCACAGGCCATTAATCATGCCTTTGTTCCTCCTGTGTATCCTATTCTAAGCTGTTTAGCACACGACCTTGTATTTTGGAATGAAGCTGAACAACACTGCCCAAAGGGAAATTCTCGGAGGTAATGTATTTATGGAGAGGAAAAGAAATTTTTTTTTCCTTATCTTAGCAAGAAATAAGGCAAGGACTACTAAACTGTATAAGAAAGTGAATGATTTTAAACGAAGCCCAGAGAAAGAGATACTTAAAAAAAAAGGAGGGAAATCTGCATTTACTCATGGAGACCACTTTGCACTGAAAGTCCACCCCATACACTTTATTTTACACTTAATCCTTAAGCTTGTATTTATCAGCTTCTTGACAATCTCTTATCAGTTCTACACTGGAAAGGTGGGTTGGGTCCAAGAGCTGTAGCTTCAGATACTGTGACCAGTGAGAACTAAAAGTTGACATAAAAAAACGTTCTGTAGAAGTGTGAGAATATCTCATCATCTTTCCCTTCAAAATAATTATTTTTCATCAAAAATTGGAGTCTTTCTGATGCAGAAGAAATGTGTCTTTTTTAAATATTCTAAAACTGACTGCTGCTTGAAACAGTTTGCCCTGTCTCCCCTCAGTGTCGCTGACAGGGTAACAGTGTCTATAGTGGTCAGGGTAAAGAAGTATTTCTGCAAAGCTAAGCAATGAAGGAGGAATACCTGCTTTTTTTCAGGTGAAAAGCCAGTTCAGGCATGTCAAGAATCCAAAAGTCAAGACTTAACCGTGAGCCGTGCTGCTCACCAAAGCAACCTCAGCGTTATATGGGGAAAAAAAAACAGGAGTGAGGCAGGAAAGAAAGACATCCCATAATTAGAGCAGAAAGTCACCCATATCCTCACATTTGGTATCATGTGACAGCACATCCACAGAGAAGCCAGCAGTGTCAGGAACATGACATCTCTCTCAGATCTGCTGAACTTTCCAAGCAAGACACTAATCAGGCAGGACACGTGCTGGATAACCTCTGTGGGAATAACTTTGTTGAGAAAGGGGTAGAAATTTGGCTAGTCTGTTTCTACTTTCATTTACATAAGGATGGAGTTATTTCACTTGTTTATGTCATAATAACCCTGATCTAGCTAAGAACAACAGGATAAACAATGGAATTCTATAAAAATATTGTCACCCACATTTAGGTTGGTGACATTATTTTAAAGAGTATCTGGTGCATTATGGAGTTTTGAACAAAAAAATAAATAAAATTTTTCAAATTGAAGGTATTTCTAACTGTTAAATACAAAAAGTTTTAAAAATCAGTTTGGTCAAATTTGTTAGGTTTCCGTGTTCTTTTTGGTTGTTTTTTATCAAGTGCTGCTTACTTATAGAATTCTTTGTAAAAACTTCCCCGAGGTAAAAAATGTTAAGATAACATTAAGATTAGAAAGATATACTTTACAAGAATGTGTGTAGGTGGGAGAGGGATAAGATTGTATGTTGAAACACTAAACAAATAATAACCAGTGACTATATGAAAAGCTACAACAATCCACAGGTTTTGAGTTCTGTACCATTCAGGTTTCATTTTATCTTCTTTGAATTCTTGGCTTCTCAGCTATGTGATTTAAAGGTCCTTCAATGACTTTCACAATAGCACTTCTTAATTTTCTTAAGGATCTTGGAGGAGGGTCAGGGAGGAGTAAGGATTGTTTCTTAAATATACAATTGGGAAAAACAGCACTGATAAAAATTTTCTGGAAATGATATATTCTTTATTCATTTTTTTCTCACTAAGTTTCCAGAAGAGCTTTGCTGCTGTCTCTAGTTGCATGCAAAATAAGTAATAGTTGAGAGTTACTACAAATTCCTGCTCCATAGATTTCAAGACCTAAAGAGGCATTTGTAATGATTTAGCTTGATCTTCTGTATTAAGAGAACATAAGATTCCATTCAGTAACTTTGTGTTGGATGTAGTTTCCCTGGGTGGGAGGGGTGGGTTAGTAAAATATCTGCTCTTGAAGAGATCAGAATTCACCACTTGCCTTGAAAATCTGTGACCAGTTAAGACCATCTGCTCTTATAAACTACATTCCCATCTCCAAGGTGGATTGCTCTGCATTCAAATTCCAACCACTGATCCTTGTCATGACACTTCCTAACATGGGTGAAACATAGAAACTAAGCATCCAAAAACTGCCAGCAGATCAGAAGCATCTTAGAGTCTTTGTTTAGCAAAATCACCATTACTGTTAAGTTTCATGAAACAAGGCCTCTCAGGAAATTACACTTCCCCGGGTTTGCAAAACTTGACAAGATCCACAATCCTTCAAACAAAACATTATAAACTGTCCAAACTGTCAATTTTATGAAACTCGGAGTTTGCTAAATGTTTAAGACAATTTTGTAATGCATTGCTATGTCCAATGCCATGGAAGAAGAGCTTATATTAACTCTTTATGGTTATCTTCATACCTAATACTCAATCCTACCATACCTATACTCCTTCTGGGGTCATCAAACAGGACAAAAAAAAAAAAAAAAGAGAGAAGTGGAATTAAAATGGAAGTATTTGCAATTTATATCATTGAATGAATCTGATGAACGAAGCCACAGGGACAACATTGTGTAAAATCCTCACAAGTCAACTTTATATATTTTGAAGGAAAAAGTACACTAAAATTATTATGTTTCAAAAGTACTCAAAAGGTACAAAAATATGAGATTTAAACAAACAATATAGAGATTTTTTTTTCAACATATTTTTGCAACAATATGCATGTATTCCATGCAAAGAACAAAATTGAAGAACTGTGGGATAAAACAGTATAGACACTATTTTTTTACCTAAATAATACATTGCCTATTGATGAGTGATTAATCAAGCAAAACCATGAGTGGTCAAATCAGGGTACATCTACATTTATAGAAGTATGTCCTGGCTAGGAAAAGCAGCTCCATCCCAAAGACTTTGCAGACAGTCTTACTAAAAATATAAGTAAACTCCACAGAAGATCTAGATTGATTTTCTCTCAGTTGTGGAGGCTAAGGGAAGGCTGTTCAACAGTGAGAAAATTCATCACACATAAGAGCAATCTCTGAGGGGCCCCAACTGAGTGAAGTTTCCCCAGAAGCAGACAGCTTCAGAAGGTAAGGCAGTCACTTGACATCTCAATAATTCAGTAACCAGATATTGATCCAGGGCTGGCTCTTCCTCACAGGTTTAGATGAATCCAAGACCTCAAAACAATTAATAAGGCCTGGTTTACGTATGTAATTAAGGGAAGCGTAAAGAACCATGAAAAATTAGAAGTTGCAATCCCTCAGAGTTATTTGCTTTAATAGGTGGTAACAGTAGCAATCATGGGAAGGAAATAATTTTATCATATGATTTCAAGCAGAGTTCCTACGACTGATGATTATCAAACTACTTTAAATAATAGCAGTAACTACATAGAAACTAATAGTCTAAAACTACATTTGCTTATTACTCAACACATTGAAGTTACTACAACTTGAAGACTAACATTTGGATCAATGGGTTTGTATTGCTCAACTGTAGATTCTTGTGAGGCTTCCTTCAATTTTCAAGCACACCAAGAGTAGCAAAGAGCATTTTCTCAGAAACAGCTCTCTTGGATGACAGAAAAAGGGAATTAGTTAAATCCAGTCTATTTTGGGGGAAGTAGTGA
>JACBWW010000617.1:0-27980 GCA_020086605.1 Lanius collurio | reverse complement strand
CCAGTCAGGAGGTGGGAGTGTACAAAAATCTGGAAGGGAACACAGCCCCATACTAGCCATTATGAAGAAAATTAACTCTACCCCAGTGAAAACCAGGGCAGATATTTAAATAAACTTTATGACCTGTACCACATAAGCAGTAAGGGGATGTGTCCTTTAACAGTAATGGATGAAATTACTTAGGATGGCCAAAATTTCAGGTAGCAGTCTACAACAGCAGAGAACGTCTCTCTGGGCTCCCCTGCCAAGCCAACATCTGCCTTGGCTCTTGGGTACATTACAGCTGTTAGTCACTTCTAGCTGCCCTGTACAGATCAAACACCTTGGCTCAGGATTTGTCTCTGTCCTGCTCTAGGGAGCCTGGAGTGACTGGTGAGCTAGTGAGTGACTCTGCCTTCAGTGTGATGGCCTTGACATGTGGTAATAGTCTACCACACAGTAAACCCAGTGTTTTGTGATACTGCTTGTCTACTGTGTTTCACTGTGGCTTACCTAGAGATGTTCACACGGCGCATTTTAATGGTCTAAGTACGTCTAAGTGGCTCCCGCCCTTCTCTTCATGACTTTCTGTGCATCCATCACAATGAGGTGTAAATGAACTGTGACTGTCAGTAGCAACATTTTTTCAGGAGCAGTGTATAGCCCAGCTGATCGCTAATCAGCCCCACAGCCTGTTTTACTCCTGTAGATGAGTGCAGAACCGCAGCAGTCAGCTGTAGCTATGAATTTTGATCAGAGTAAACACTGAGGGCTCATTTGTTATGGAGATAGGTGGGAGCGTGGCAACAGGCAATGATGGAGGAAAGCAGGGCTGTGTGCTGTTAAAAAATGAGACAGTCAAATAATGTTACACTTCACAAATTTTCAGACACAAAATATAGTGTGAGGGTTTACAAGGCTGGTATATTGTACATTATCTGGTAGCACTTGGAATGTTAATTCTGGGTAACTGTGTCTGTGCCTACATTGTTCAGATAAATCTTTTAGGCAATGCCTCTAATAAAAATTAGAGAAAATTGAAAATGCTTTCAATGAAAGGCATTTACAAACTGCTTATAGGTGCACTCAGTCTACAGCTTTTAGTGTATGTCACAAGAACATCTGTGTTAAAATTGGTTGCTTCATCAAATGGAAATTATATCTAATGTCCAGTTAGATGTTGATTTTGCTTGTCTGTAACATATTCTATGTTCGTATTTCTCTTCCTACTTTGGTGACGTCAACTTGGGACTGTACAAATTCCAATCTTCTATCTAGCATATTGACATAATCTATCAAAAGCAAGGGGTCTCTTTTCTCCACCATTATATCACATTCATTTTATTAGTTTGCTCACATGCTTATGGTAAAGATACACTAAAAGGAGGCACATGGGGACAGATGGGACTGCATTTGAAACTAGAATGGTAGTCATGTTCTGGGGGGATGTTTTGTATCTCTATATTTTCTCATCTTCAAGCAGCTCTCAGTTTTACACAAAAGACTTCTTGTGACAATTAGCTTTAGGGAATATTAAGATAATTGGAAAAGATACTGGTTTGTTCGCTGTTTAAGCTATGCGTTATTTCTAAGGCCCCAGTGAGATAACATATTACTACATTTTAGCAATAATTTCATCCCTGCTTCTAAAGGGTTGCAAAGTCTGTTTAAAAGACCATTGGAAAGTCAAAAGCTCAGCTATTGCACTGCAGTTGCCCAGGCTGCTTACAGCCAACTCATTTTCTCTGAGAATTATGGGATGCTATTCCCTATGTTTTCTGCTCCCCAAAAGCTGCTGCCTCATCTAATACTGAAGATCTTGGTGATTGCTCTATGGAGAACCGATGCCATTGGCTGTAGATCATCTGCCTTGTTTGGTCCTGTTTGACTGCATGTAAATAACTTTAGTGCTTCCAATGCGTGTGTGTGTGTGTATCCTCTTAGAAGGGTTCAGAGTTCATCAGAGTTTCTGCACAACTCAGATTCTTCTCTGACTGAGCAGTGTATAATTAACCACAACTAATTTAACAATTCTGCTGGGATTTTGCTAGGGTGCCATAAATATAATTTGGGCCAACACAGAATTTCACAAAGATAAAGTCTGAGTGTCTACTGAGCAGGGGCTACACAGAGATAAAACTTTTGGCAGCAACATTGCACAATCCATACTACATGGAATACATCTACATATGCAAGTTTCATCTGCTTGGTATTCAGTTTCAGGTTTATATTTGTATGCATTAATAGGTCATTTATATGCTAAGATGCCACATGCAGTACTGAAGGCCTATTAGTGAAAAGAAAAAAATTTGATTGTAAAGAAGATATACATAGAAACAAAAGATTCCTCATAGGAGGACATGGTTTGGAAGGGATTTTATGATTAGCACTGACTAGTACTGTTGCATGGTTCTATGCTACAAAAGCAGGAATTAAGTTTTGTGAAGTGACATCCTCTTCATCGAAAGGGATTCACCCAACATTGGCACTAATTCTGTTCACACTGTTGCTGAGCAAAGAAGAAAAATTAGGTATCTATTTTTTATTGGAATTAAATTTATTTCATATTTGTATGGAAAATTGGAAAAAACATGCCAGAACTAATATCCACAAGCCTATTTCATCAAGCAACTCATACTTTATTAAAATAATATAGACACGTCTTGCTCACAACTTTACAAAGTTGTTTTTTCAAATATCAAATGACAAGCATTGGTCTTGAAAACATGTTGTCGTGGTTTATACAGTGTATGTTCTAGAAGTTCATTCTCCATCACTGAGCCTCTGTCAATTTTTTCACTGCCACAGTCAATATAGCTCTCAAAATACGATGAAATTGTATTTTATGCAGCATTTCTTTTCAGATTTTCTTTTTTGACTTTCACTTAATTTAGGGTATTTTTTTGACAACACAATGCCCTTACCAGTGAGATGATATATGCAATAACTACATTTTTTTAAATCTCTCTAACTTAACAGGACTTCAGAGGCTGAGCTGACATTATCTGACTGATTACATTTCCTGCTGGTGGATTACTGTCAGGTATCAGTGAAGAAATTCTTAGTGGGACAGATAGAATCTACCTATCAGTTCTGCTGTAATTAATGTAGAATTTACAGCAAAAAATCTAGACTCTTGGTGATGTGTTCAGTAACTCATGACAAGGCCTTGTTATCAGTAATTCTTATCTTTGGAAGAAGCACAGTTAATTTCTTCAGTACTCCATAAATTACTGCAAAACTTACAAATCTCCTATAAAATCAATGCAAATAACTGTAAATTAATAGATTTCTGAGTGTGAAAGAGAATGTAATAGTGTAGAAGAGTCCTCGAATGAACATGCCAGTTCTGGTGTCGGGGTGGGAACTTCCCACTGTTTTATGTGACATCTTCAAGTGTAAACACATTTCTTTTCCTTCCCCCAACTGATTTAGCTTGCTACCATAGCAAGTAACATTTCCATTAGCCTCCCACCGTTAAATCATGGAGTAACTATAATCACAAAAACATCCACCATGCAAGCAAACTAATAGAGCAGCAACTGTGGTCATAGCTTATCTCCATCTTACAGGCATTTTTGTGAGTTCACCGCAGTTGGTGCAGAAACAAATCCCTTTAAACTGAGTCTAATGAAGGAGAACAAAAATGGTTGGTTGCAATACAGATTAAGGGCTTTATAGATATTCTTGAGTGAGCTTGGAAGGAAGAAAAATGGTGTGTTGTTTCCCTTACGTGCAGTACTTAGCAGCAAGACAGTGTCCTGTGTGTCAATGCCTAGACTGCTCAGGCTTGATGGGGCAGAAGAGGAATAGTCTGACTTCAGGATACTTCAGATTTTATTTAAAATAAAATATATGTAGATGTTGACAGATTTAGCTTTATTACAGGTAGCAGGACAGAAACGATCTGATGACCAGAAGAACTTTCCTGTTTGTCACTTGCACTGTTTTGGTTCTGGACTGTAACAGACTGTCTTTTCATATGTGAAATAGCCATAATTTTCCATGATTTAGCTTTCTTTGCAGCTAGAATAAAGATAGGCTTAACTGCATAGTATACTCAGGTTTTGTTTTTGTATAACGCCAGTTTTGCAAAGCAAGTAGACTTGAAGCTGAAGTGACTCTGAGGCAAGGTCAACTTTTACACACAAGTTTTTCTGATCTGGGATTTCAAGGTGTCTTTATCTTCCGCTGAGGCTGAAGTCTGGAAACTTGGCAGAAAGCCATTCATTCCAAGGGCTTATCTTGCAGCACAGCTTCTCTCTTCTGGATGCAGCTAAAACTGTTCATATTAGTGAATCTTACACCAGCACCTTTACTACCTCTGTGCTGTGGGTTTGGCTTGTGGGGTATTTTTAAATAATAAAATAGTGAATAGGATGGTGACGCAAGGTATCATAAAGAGGAGTCTGTATGTTAAATCTATGTAGTAATAGCCCATTTACAATGTCATATTTTGGAGGGAGGACAGAGTCTTAATAAGCTTTGCAATTAACTACTATAACTAAAGTGTGTAAAAAGTAGATGGCTTTTCTTTTTTGCTTTTGTTAGTTTTCTTGTTTTAATTAAAAGCGAAATGTGGGATTTTTGTAAAGCTCATTAGGTGATGCAACAGCAGGGGGTGGCATGGAAGGAGGAAGCACAGCTTGCTGTGCAGGCCTGCCTGGGAAGAACAGCAGCAGCAAATTGTGAGATCATTCAGATGCCACGCAATCATTCTGACAGCCACCAAAGTTAAACATTTTGATAACTCTTTCCAGGATTGCTGCTTACAGTTTAGTAGCTCTTAATGATTACATATGTTTGTTACAAGCTGACTGTTGTTCTGGGTTTCCAACTATCCTGTAACAAAAGGATTGTGATAGAAATAACAAATCTCTTCGAAAAATTATCTGACCTGTGCTCTATGTCCCCAATCCTAATTTGTAAAATGTGTCATGAATGTGGGGGTTTTTTTGTCCAAATTGAGCATTTTTTAGGGCCTTAGCATTTGAGTCCTTTCCTGCAGAGTTTCTCTTTGGATGAAAGGATGCAGAAAAGCAATATCTCAATTATGACTATTATGAAAACATTAAGCAAAAGGCTGAAGGGAAATGTGTTTCTTACAAGGTCGTAGTTTACTTACCAATGATACAATTTTCAGAAAAAATGAGAGTTAATGAAGAGCTTTACAGAGATTGACAAAGGAAGATTTTTGGTGTTGTGTCATCCCCATTGTGTTTTTTCTGTCCCCTGACCCATCTTTCCCTCTGCCTGTTGGGAGAGAAGGGGTGGGTAACAGGTGAAAGGGGCTCTACAGCTGGTCTGCATGGCACAGCCTTATGCTAATTATATGGCATCTCTGTTTCCAAAATAACAGGAACATTTTTGCTATGCTGAGGAAAAAAAAAAACAAAAAAAACCAAAAAAAACCAACAACAAACAAAAGGATTCACTTTAAATATATGTTGGAAGGGTACAACTGCGTACAAATTATTTTAAGTCTTCTGGCAATTAGAGATTTAATATACAGTCAGCTATACTCTGTAGGAAATCCTTTGTTTCTCCTTAATAGTTCCTTATTTAAATGTACAACATCATGTTTTAAATTATTCAAATGCTTCCTATAATGGCAAATTTAGAAAAAAAGCAGTGCAGTTCAAAGGTGGTGTCAGTTGTAAATTAAGGACTTTGTTCTTTGTCTCTCCTCCTAACCTCTCTTTTAAATGTCCTTACACATTAAGTATTTCATGTGGCTGAAGAGAGGTGTACCCTCAAACTACTCCTTCCTTGATAATATATGTTAGTATTTAGAAAGGATTTGAATATTAGCATGCACATTTACAGTGGAGACAGTATGTTCTATTTTTTAAAATCCCATATTCCAAGAACTTTCAGACACTACCTCATTTCATATTTCACTGAATTAATTTTTATTATCACATTTTTACTTACAAAATTAATGAATTATGGAGGACTTCTGATCTAGCACCGCTCCAGTTATTAAGAACTATTTAAGCAGAAGGGATTAAATACTATGCCAATTTTATAGTTGCTGGGTTTATAATGATGCATGAATTTAGTTTTATCTGGCTTTTGTGTAAGGCCACTGAAATCAATCCACCCATTCAGAAGAGGTAAAGCTGCCTAAGGTGTGCTGTGACTGAGTGACCCTTTGGCTGTTGCCTCAGGTAGAAGGGGTTGGCCCCCAGGAGGGAGTGGGAGAGTGAGCTGTGAGTCTTGCCCCCTGGCCAGGGAATTGCCCAGAGCAGCTGTTCCTCACCTTGGTTCTCCCTGTTACCCTAAATTGGATATCCCTTTCCTGGTATTTTGAATTTCTGTGCCATTTGGGTAAGAGGCATATTGATGAAGATGTGTCTTGATTAAATATACGTGCTGGTTGTAGTACACATGCAGACTACTATAGTTTCTTACCCCTTGTTAAGTTGGTTGGGGTTTTTTGGATTTTGTTTTTTGAGAGGAAGGGGGGTGAAAGAAAATTCAAAATTAAAAAAAACCCTGATTTTCCTTTCTTAAATATCAGATCTGAAACACCGAATTTCTGCTAAATTATCTTAATATTATTTATTGTCTATTTTTTTCTTTTTTTTTTGTTTTAGGTAAGTGGAAGCTTTTTCTTCACGACTTTGGGCCCCATTTAATTGCTGTGGTAAGTGTTCTCCACCATAAGAATACAGGGATCAGCTGTGTGCAGATTAACACCTTAAGCTGGCTGCACAAGTGGCACAGAATGGATTCCAGGAGGCTACATATATATCCACATGCTGCTTCTCCTGCAGAAGTTACTGATGTTTTTGAACACAGAAGATGTTTCCTCTGCAGATCTGCTCAGTTGTCCAGTTTTCAGGTATCCTGAGTCATTTTTCCTCATGTAACTATGGTTCAGGATTAGCTTGTTATGTTTGGTCTTACAATACAAAAGCTTGTTAGCTGAAGTGATTCACTTGTGTTTGCCTTTTAGCAACTTTTCCCCCAAATTTCTTGTTTTCAGCTATAGAAATAATCATTGTTTTTGTCACCATTTCACACTGCATTTTTGTAGCACAGTTTGGATTTTTACTGGCTTGGATATATTGTGGTATGTAGTTTTTTAAATTGTAGATTGCTTTATAAATTACATATGTGTGTGGAAAATAATTTGAACATCTAGCTGTGACTTTTTTCAGAGAAAAAATAATGTTTGAATTTACTTTTTTGCACTAACTGTTCCTGATACACCATAGTATGGAATATTTTTTGGAACTTGGGTTTTAGATGATAAGGGGGAAATTTTCTTTTGAGGCCATGCAAATTCCACAGGTGTTTATTTTTGCCTGAGACAGGTGTATGAGGACTGTAGGAGTGACAAACCTTCTTTTGTATTTCTGGCATTGTCCTGGGAATAGCAATACATGTCATCCTCTTGTTGAAAGGACTGTGAATGTATGTTGTAGCATCATCTATTCAATTGTGGCTTAGAAATTAAAGATTCTGCTTGAGTTTTGGTTTCTTTTGGAGGGGTTTGGGGTTTTGTGGTTTTAAATCTTTATCCTGTGTGGGTTTTGCTTACAGCAACAGTATTTTAAGCATATCCATTATGTTTAGCCTATGCCAACAGCATTATCTATATTGATGGTATTTTTGGATGCAGCTAGAGGAGGTTGTGCCAGTGCAGAATAGTTAGGGGTTTTTTTCAGTAGATCACCTTTTCACAAATGAAGTCAGCTTACTTGTATTGTTGGTTTATCAAAAATATAACAATGGTGGTACTTCTTTTTTTTTTTTTTTTTTAATGGTTATTAAATTATGGAAGTGGTAGAGCTGTAATATGTCCTGATTCAGAACCATCACATGAAGGCTTGACACAGTCCATCTATACTGGCATGGCTATTTTATGTGGAAAAAGTTCATGGTATAGTTACGTCTGTACTTGTAAAATTCATGTTCCATGCAAGGCATTTGTGAATTAGCTGGAGGATACCCAGGTGCACTTTTTTTTTTATTCTGGGTTGGTTTGGGTTTTTTTCTTTTTTTGCTTGCTTAAGGGAAACATTTATTCAATACCATACATAGATCAAAATTGGATATGTTTTTTAAAGGGTATAGGTAATTTAGTTTATTGCAGAATTAATACCGGGGTGAAAGAGAAGCTAGCACAACAGACAAAATCACAACCAATGTGAGATTATGTACCTACGTGAATATATGGACTTTAAATAACAAGTCCAACTAGTCAAAATTCTTTCAGTACTTAAAGTAACTTAAACCCTAAAGAAACCTTTCAATAGCATAGAAGTTAATAACAAGTTAATAGCATATGCTGTGTTCAAATAATTTTTATAGGATTCAGTGACCTGAAAAAGAGTGTTATCCATTTGTTACAAAAAAATTTAAATTTATAATGGAACAGTACTTCCTTGCTTCTGATGTCCTTTCCCCTCACCTCCTTTTTTCACTCGATGCTTGCTAAAATATTTGATGAGGCTTTAAAAAAAAAAATGAATTAAAGTTGTCCAAAAAAAAACAAGTAGAAAAATTCAAAGTAACTAAAAAAAAAATCCTATCACCCCTTACCAATACAAATAATATTGCATTGCTTGGTGATGTGGAGTAGAAAAACATCAATTCTAAGAAGTAGAAAATGTCCAAAGGGAAGAACATTTCATGTCAAAGTTGAATAAAAACCTCATGGGAATTGTCATTCCTTGTTGCATTAGTTGAGTGAGGGGAAGGAAGCCATATGTCTGTGTAACATTATATACAAACTCTCTGCTGAAGAGTTGCCAGTGGTCTCTGCATAAGGGAAACTGTGCTTGAAAATGCAGTTATATCAGTGTCAACACTGGTTATATATTCTTTGTCAGCTTTTAAATTATATCTTCTTGTTGTGTAGGAAACCTAAAAATTAATTCCTGGCAGACAGATAATTTTTTCTTGAAACATACTAAAGACAGCAGATTTTCCTTTAAATGCTACATTGAAGTCTGTGCCTCATGCTGTTCCCAACCCTGTTATGGTTTTATTTTCTATTGAAGAAAAATGACAAAAAAGATCAGAAAATAGAAAAATGTGAAGGTGAATGTCAGTTTTTCTGCTTGCATAGGCTTTTTATGCTTGTGCTTTGAAGCCTTGTGAGAAGGATAGAGGCACGCAAATCCAGATGTTTTTTGAAGAGCTACCTCAAAGGAGGTTGGTCAGAGGAAGTGACACAATGTCAGGGCAAACCTTTGATTGTGGTTTTCATGACCTTGTGCAGTCTGATATCCAGCAGCTTGACAGCTGTATCCCATTTCAGGTGTTAACGCTGTACTGACATGTCTGTCTTTTCCTCTGCATTTGATTTGGGGGTGCTGGTTCTTTACACCTGAATTTGTTGGCTGTGCTAGCTGCAGTTAACAATTTGTCATAGATTTGGATTTGTTTTTTTTTTTTTTTTAATACTGCTTACCACAGTGATCCTCATTTATATTAGTCATCATTGTACATGAAGGTTTTTTTTTTTTTAGTAGTGATATTCTTAATTTGTGTTGTATTTCAACAATCAAACAAAATATTAGAAAGTGAATTTGGGATTAATACAAATACTCAAATACTTTCAGTTATTTTTTCAGCTCAGATTGCTTTCATATTCCTGTTGAGAAACTTCAGTAAAACAAAATAGTGTTGTAGAAACTGGGAAGTCAGTCTTGAATCCTTTACATAAAGCAAAAATTCTAGTTAGTCTGGATTGGCAGGCTTCCTTGGTAATGATTATTTTAGGATGTAAATGCTTCTAGTCTTACTTTTCCTTATTCAACCACCTGTTACATTCTTTTTGTTCAAGTTTACTTTTGTTTTCAGAAATCAAGTAGCTTTTTAAAAGCCTTTAGCTTACAGGTTCTGTTACCATGTTGTTTGCTCTCTTGTATTAGTAGCTATGTCAAGGGCTGCAGCCAGGACATTAAAACACAGAAAGAAACTTCTGTGCCTTTTGCAGCCGCTCAAAGGAGAGACCAAATGAAAAGTTACACTATCAAAAACATCTCGCGTTCCAAAGTAGCTATTAAAAATAACTCTTCAAGTAAAACATGTTGGCTCTGGTACTGGCAGTACTTACTTTAGACATGTGAAGATTGCTATGTGTGTATGGGAGGGGAAAGCATTTCCAAGCAGCTCCGTAGGTTGCCTCAGGTGAACGTGACTTTGAGGCATTCCTGGAGTGTGTGCTCCTAGGTGGGTGAAGGCTATCAAAAGTTTCTGGCAGGCAAATGGGATACCTTTCCTTTCAGAAATAATCCTGCACTGGTGAACTTCTAGGGGTGGGAAGTGTTAGGGTTTTTTTTGTGATGATCTGTTGTTTTGGTTTCTTCAGTTACTGTATTTCTCAAACTATGGTTTTAAAAAAATTATTTTGCAAGACTGCGTGTGCGGAGGTGCCTTCCCCTGAAATCCCGGGGGGAGGGACCCTGCAGGGTATGGGTCTGCCCCTGTCCCCATGTCATGTGTGTCCCATACCTGTTCCTGATGGGTTTGGGGGCCCCGGGAAAGAGAGCAGGGTCCCATGACTGGGGTCTGCCTGGGAACTCCAGCCATGCGGCTGGAGGAATAAAATAATCCCTGAACATCTACAGAAATATCGCTTCATCTTTCCTTCCAAGTTCATCGCTGGCTTATACTTGTTGTAAGGATTCCCCGCACTACCACATGCATGTATATTTATTAATAAAATTGATTTTTAAAAAGTTTGGTTCCAGAAACTGTTCCTTAAGCCTTTGTCTTATAGGATAAATCAATGTTTTTCAAGATATTTCGTGAATAAGAATGAAGCAAATAAGATCTCAATTTTCTGATGGTACAAGTTGCAAAACCAAACCAGTTCATCTTGTCTTTTGGAACAGATGTGACATTTTCAGTAACAGATTGCTTCTAACAAATTTACTTCCACTGTATTAATCTGTTTAGTAACATTTAACTTTGCTTTTCATTGTTATTACTATTGAGATTTTTCTAACCCACCTTATTTCTACAGCAGATTGGTTAAGGTTATCTCTCAAATAAACTTCCACTGAGAAATGTCCAGTGTCTTTGACTGAACTGAACCATTAAAACAATTATCCAAACATTCTGAAACATTTTGAGTTTGTGTGCATCTATGTGTAAACATGTATGTAACAGAGCAGGCTTATAATACCAGTCTGGCTGGACAATTTGTTTCAATTTGTTGTTTTGACAGTCATAACTGTATTGCCTTTCTGATTATGTACACAGACATTTTGTATTGCATTCTTATCTCTTGTAATCCATGACTTCACCTTTACCTTACCTCATTTTTGGTGGGATTAGTTAGGATTGCATTCCATAAATCAAAAAGCGCATTACTTGCATTAATTCAGCAGTCCAAAGGGATTGTAGTCATAAGCTTATTGTTATACCTTTTAGTCTATTAAATGTCATTCGAAAGGCTTAACAATAACCATGTTGGGATTTTTGGGTTTTGTGGGTTTTTTTTAATCTTTGGTTTCTTAATTTTGAAATTGAGGGGTGAATTTGTATGGAGATAATCAGTATAATCACAGAGGATGCACACCATCCTCCAGAGAGGTTTTGTTTCTTTACACTGGAGTGAGCAGAACCCCCATGGCAGCAATAATAGTGAGCTCATGTGTGACAGGGTTTCAGATTGCTAGTGTTGCTTGGCTTGTGCAGAGTCCATTCCACAAACCCACTGTGTGATGAGTTAGAGGTGACAAATTGTCTTGTTAAATTGGCCCTCTCAGATTTGACTGAGAGCCTGTAGAGTGCACTTAGGTGTGCATGTACCTGCCCTTATTTATGCCAGTCAAAGCAGGATATAGAAACGAAGCATCTGCTGGTTTACATGCTAATGGAGCACTTGGCTGGCCTTACATCTTATGAAGTCTTGATCTTTTTGTGTTGGGGTTTTATTTCTATCAGGTCAGAAGGACAAATTATCTGGTGTTGTGCATGAGTGTTGGATGCTAAAAAAGACCCATAGTGTGATTTATGGAGCAGAGTAACTCCAGAGTGTTTAATTGCTGTGAACATGAAAAATTAAAAATCAGAGTGTGGATTGCCACATAAGTGTTGATCTATGCATTTTACTATAACTTTTTTTTTTTTTAAACAATGCAAAATTTGTGATCTGCAATTGAAATCCAACTATTTTAATTATTTCTTAAATATTGAAGTAAACCATTTTACTTTGCTAATATTATTATTTGAATGAGAACTTTACTAATTATATGAAATACCTGTTTTCCTCTGGGTTTAGCACATAGGAAACAGTAAAATGCTATTTTATAGATTTTTTAGTAATGGGGGGTTGGTTTTGGTTTAATTTTATTTTTATTTTGTTATCTTTGGAGATTTCTTTCTGTCTTTTATGGAAAAAAAAATGGGAAGAGAAGCTTGTAAATAGTTGCAACAATACCAGAATGAAGTGACAACTGAGGTGTTGACAGCCAACTGGTTTAACCTTTATTTAAAAATGTAATTAAGAAATGAGAAGCTTACCTTAAAATAAAATCATTGGGGAGAGTTATACGCATGGCAAAATTTGCTTTTTCATTACTGCACATTTTCAGCTCTCATGTATATTGTTATTTCCCCAAGTCCCTGCAACTGTTAAATTATGCAAATGAAGTTACCATAATATTCAGTGCCAAAATGTTTTATTTAATAGCAGTCATTAATTTATTTCTCTAATCAAATCCACTAGGAAATCATTTTAAATGTATCATTTTGCTTTAAATAGGTCCCAGTTCAGCAGAAGGAAAACCTGTTGGGCCTTACAGTCATGGGGGTTTATTAACACATGCATGACAATTCAGCAGTGATGCTTCCCTTTTTCCCTCCCATTTACCCAGTACTTTTGCATAATGGGAAAATCAAACAACATGTTTAAATGTGACATGACCACTTATTTTATAATGCAATGAATAACTACTGTTGCGAATTCTCTCGCTCAAAGTGAAGCATTTTAAGGCGGAGAAGAGTTGAAGCTGACCTGAGAGAACTAGGGTAGCCCCTCTGAGAGATGGTGAAGACAATGCTAATGAGATCGAAAAAGGAAAAAAGGAGAAATTCTTGTATAGCTCCAGGTCTCTTATTCACATGATATTTAGAATATAGAATACAAGAATATCTTTAATGCAAATGCTGTAGTGAGATAAGTTCAAGTGGTTCCTGGATCTCCCCAGGAAAGTGATATTTTTCAAAATCTTAGCAAAGGGGAGGCAGGAGAATTTTCTTTGATTCGTCCTTCTGTGAAGTGTGTTTCAAATGTGCCTTTTAGAGGAGGGAGATTTTAAGGGATGTGATTTAGTTCCCTGCAATCACAAGAAAAAACATTATGGAGTTAGAGCTGTCCTAGGATTTTGGAGGGCTAAGCATAATTTAAATGTTCTGTGATCTGAAAATACTATTTGAGTAACATACTTGTCAGAGGAAGCTATTACACTTGAAATCCTGAATTTTAGATATAAAATACAAGGACTTATATGCACCTATTTATAAGCAAAACATGGATATTGACAGGTTTTCTTTTACTTAACTTTAAACCTTTGCATCCCCACCTTCCCAATACTCTTATGCAGCTGTGACAGGAAATTAAACTCAGTGCAGGAGTTGAGATTGCAATCATCTCTTCTCCTGTACCTGACACATTTTTCACCTTGTTCTGCTGCAGGGAAATTCTGGCAACTTGTTTGAAAATGCAAGTGAAATATTTTTGCAGGGACATCTAAGGTTACCTTTGCACCATTTAAAAGCCACAGGAAGCAGAATATCCTGTTGTCTTTGAGAACATGCAAATGAGATTCTTGTCTAATTGAAAAATAGGACAGTTCTGGGTTAATTGCTGGAAAAGACCAATTATCCAGATACCTTCAGTAAAAAGAAACAGCACAACCCCTCTGCTATCTTTCTTCAAAGAAATTATCATCTTTAATCTGTAGAACATTCACCAGAAGACTCCATGAGTCTCATTATTCACCTTTGTGAATAACTGGGGAGAGTGTTTCCTGCCTGCCTTATTTGCCATTTGACATTAAATGGAGCAATAGTTCTGCTGTCAGTGCCTTGCCTCTGAGTGTCCCTCCCAGTTGCAGATCCTTAAGCACATGAAGTGATGGGAAATAGTAGGTGAAGGGCCATCACCTCATATTTTCCCATCTTCCTTCTATGCAACTTATTCCAGCCCTAGACAGGTTGATTCCTTCCACATCCATTCTTCCTTCTCTACTTCACCTCTAGAAGTGTTGCTGTAGGAAGCAGAGGAATTAAAAGAGTGGATAACCTGATCCTCCTTTGTGTGGGGTGAAGGGCAAAACAAGGCTGCCCTGGTCTCCTCATGCTTCTTCCCCTCCCCAGCAGCTGGGCTTCAGATACATGTGGCACGGAGGAGTAGCATTCCTGACTTTGATCTTAAAAGCAATCTGTAAGTGTTTCTAGGCTTTTTTGTATGTGTTTTTTCATGCAACCCCAACATAAATAACATGATGTTGTTTATAGTGTATGTGTCTTTTTGCCTAAATGGTGTTTACCTCAGGTAACTTTGTCTCTTTATATGTGAAGTATCAGGACTTAAAGTACGTTAGAAGGGTAAGTAGGTCTTTTGGACAAATCTGCTTATATTTTGTTGGTTTGAAAACTGAGAGTTTCATTACTCTGAATAAACACTTATTTTCATGCTCAGGAGAGATTTTTTAAAAATAATTATTTTCTAAGTCAAAACCAAAATCTAAACAAGAATGGAACATAGAAAAAAAAATATATGAACATTAGCCAAAGTAATGCAAATTAATTTTTACTAATCTCCCAATATGTATATATGTTGTATTGTGGCAGAATTAAATATTCCATGTATTTAAAAATAAAACAATAAAAAAGTAACAAGTAAAATTGGGAACTATCTCTTCTTTTTCTCTACTTCTTGACTTTGTTCTTGACAGATCTCCTGTCTGATTGTGTGTTCCTGTAGTCCCAAGGTATAGAGCTCTCTGCTGAATCTCAATGACAGGAAAGAATCTCAGCAGGTGTATTTTTTTTAGTGATCTGACCTTTCCTCTGCCAACTTGTTTACTTAAACAGTTCTGCATCTTTGATTCAGCTTGCAGTTTACTGAAAAGCAAGACAGAAAACTTTTCAGTTTGCTTCTCTCCTTCTGTGGTCTGTAACTTCTGTTGCAGAATAATAGTTTGGAAGAATAACAGGAGGGGGGGGGGGGTGTTTTTTGTGGTTTTTTTTTCTGGAGCCTGGGGTCTCAGGCTTGGAATTTTGTCAGCACTTTTTGCTGTTTTGAAGTGCTGTTTGCCTTGATGCAGTGTTGCATATTAATTGGATCAAATGGAGGTAACTATGGCTGCTAATGCCTCAGCTCCTGTCACTTCTACATGGAGATAAAAATGTAGTAGGTAAAGTGCTAGCTCATCAGCCCTAGGGTTTTTCCATTTTCCTGGTTGAATTTCTTAGGGGTGATCTAGAAATACTTTTACAAACTGACCAACATTGAGAGAAGCCAGTTGTGAGGGAAGTCAGTCTGTGGGTGTGAGGAATGAGGGGGGGCTCTGTCAGGCTCTCTCTCAGGAATAATACTTTTCATTTAGATCCCCTTTCTTCCTCACCATGTTTTCATCTGTCCTCAGTGACCAAACTTTTCTTAGTTAAACTGCATCTACCTAATCTACCTGCCTCTGCCACTTCATGTGGGCATACATGATTTTCTATTCCTTTTGCTGCTCATGGATAATGATGAGTAATTATTGGAGTTTTGTAATCGTAATAAGAGGGTAAAACCAAACTCATACATACAAGTGGAGTTTTTTAAATCTAGCATAACTTCATTAGCTGAAGACTGTCCAAAGCTCAGAAAACACATCTGCTTTTATTATGATATTTATTCTTGCCATATATCATAGCATGTCTTATAAAAAAATCCAGAATTTTCTTTCCCTCCTTTTGCTTTCAGGATTTGGTTTTACTGATGAGAATTTTATTACTGAAATAATACAGCACTGATTTAGAAGGTCTTAAACAGAGAAGTGTTTGTTTAAACTAATTACCACTTTGGTAATTATTTGCAGCTGTTCCTAGGTTTCTCCTTCCCCAGATTTCCCTCTAGAAGAACCTCTCTGCTCAAGGCTTGGCAGCATGTTTGAGGATCTTCCCATTGCCTGCAAGTGCTGAGTTCTCTGAGGGGTACCCAGGGTGTCAAGGTGGGCTTCTCTACCAGCCCACAGTGAAGACAGCTGGTAGTGAGGATTTTTTTTCTCAGAAGTTCAAATATCCCTTATACTATTTCTGCCCCTCTGAACAATTAGCGTTATCTAGAAATAATGTGTCAGATAGTCATTAAAGCCCAGATTCTTGAATTTATTTGCATCACCAGCTTCTGTAGGTTTCAGTATGGGAAACTCTCAAAAATCTTGTGAAAGACATAAGTGACTTCTCAAACATCTACACCTAGTTTGCATGTAGATTCATTTCTCTGATAGCTATCTGCTATGCTGCTGCACACTCTTGCATATAAAAAGTGGATAGGGGAACTTAAAGTGTATTTGCTGGTTGGTTGTTTCTTTGTTGTTCCCATCAAGAAGGCAATGCCTAAGAGATTTCTTTTTGGTTTGTTTTTTTGTTGGTTTTTTTTTTTTTTTTTTTTTTTTTTTTTTGCCCAAGCATGTGGTGTGTATCACCTGACGCTGTGCAAATGAAAGATGCTTGTATTTTTTTTACTTATAAATTTTATTGATTTGTATTATTTCATTTTTCTTCATCATCAGAGGGGTTTGTGTGCTTACTTCTGAGTTTATTTTTACCAAGATAAGATTAATTTCTATGGAAGAAGTAGTAAATTATTTAAATGTCCCTGCTTATCAGCAAAGATTGTTGTTCCAAGTGTACAAAGGATCAACATTAGCAATGTTTAGTACCCTTAAATGATACTGGTTTCAAGTGCCATTTGAAGCCATTAATATTTCTTAATTGTCTTTGGAACAATCCACATGAAAATGTGAAGTGGTTTAGAATTTCTACATTTCGTCAGGTATGCAATTAAATTTGTATTATTCAAAGAAATACATGTAAATTAAATACACTCTATATTTATTTCTCCTGAAAGAACTAAAACTGCAAATTTATAAGAATTTTTTCTAAGCCTAGGTGGAAATTTTGTGGAATGGCAAGACAGTCATTGTGAAAAGAATGCTGACTAAAAAAGATCAAACTAACCTTATTCTGACTGAGTTAGAGATAGTGCTGGTACAGCCTATGTGCATTGTCAGGCGGAAATTTTAACTGTTAGATACCTGCTTTTCTTGGTCATATAACTTAGAAGAAGTCTCGCTTGAAACTACTGCCCCGTCTGATTTCAGTGAAGTAAAGATTTAGTCATGAAAATGCTTATTTTGAATGTATTTGCTGGAAGAGGCTGAAGTCTGACTACTGAACTAATTTTTGCTTGCCACAGAACTGTACTCAAAAAGAGATGGGAAGACTTGTGCATTTGTAGGATTTGAATGTCAGCTTTTCTTACTGACAAATTATACTTGTTTATTTTCAAGTTCTAATTTTTAATCAATGCTAGATCTGCATTTTTAACAGAGTGAGACCATATAGAGTTAGGGAAGTTGTTCATGTGCCTTTGAATGTTAAGGAACAATGTGTTCTTAAAGTAAGAAGACCATTAAGATAATGTTGTATAAGTAAAATGTACGTCTTCTGTAATTATATTGCAAATTTGATTGAAGAAGGGATCAAAGTCCTAACTCTATTTTAGCAGCTTGCATAAGATTGCTGACCATGGAAGACAGCGGAGCCATTTCAATGCTAAACATGAGGAAATTAATCATATGGGTAAACAGTAATAAATAGCTGAAGAAGCTAGAAGGCATATAATTCTAGTGCTTTGAATATTGCTTCATTTGACTTCATAGGAATCCTAGAAACTGCTTGGCAGGTTTATAAACTTTACTTCTAATGAAAATGCTCTGACCAACATAAATGCAACAACAGCTAGAATTTATGTTTTGAATTGTGTAGCGGTTGTATAAAATCCTTTCAGCCTGTCTTGTACCTAACAAGTCAAGGAAGAAAGATGTCTTCTGAGATCCTGCCTATTTTGTGTTACAGATTTGTAAAGCCCTCAGACTTTTATTATTCATATCTACTAAACTTTTTTCAAAAGAAGGCCAAACATTGACAACTGCACATCATTTTGGAAAATAAGTGCATGTTACATAATTAACTCAAAATCATGGTTTCTTTTATGAATCAAAGATGTTGGTCTTTAGTTGACGGCATCATTGCTGATAATAGACACCACCAGAAAAATGATAACAGTACTCACCTCTGTTAAATGTATTTGCTCAGCAAGTGTGTGTTTCTGAAAATGAAGTTAAATTCATACTTTGCTCAGAAATCGAAGAAAATTATCTTTGGTATACTGTTGTCCTGAAAATTGAAGTGATAGCTGACTTAAACTTCTTTCACTGGCATTTTTTTACATTTCTCACATGGAAATGCATTGCACATCTAGAAAGCCACTGAAATGTGTTGCTAATTATTGTTTAGATAAAGATTCATCTATCATCCAGATAGATGTCATTTCATTAAAGCGTGATGAATGCATATTTCTGTAAGAAGTGGGATGTCCTGTTTCTATTGCATACAATTTGGCAATTGCTGTGGTGCTCTCTTCTAAGAGACAGGTTTTTTTGCATGTAACTAATTTTGCCAAAGTGTGCTGAAGAAAGTCACAGGTACTTGATGCTCTAGTGATCTCCAGAAGAACCTGGGGATGTGTTGCACAGTGCAGAATTGTCCCTAGAAGCAGCAGTAGATCCTAACAACCACATGAATGATTTCTTAGGCTGGGCTAGTGGCCACAGCAGCAGGATCTCAATACTCATACACTTTGCTGTGCTGGTGTGCCTCCAACACTTTGTTGGACTCTGTGGGTGGATGAAGTGGAATGTCATTGGAATTATTTTGCCTTCTGTGTGGCCGTGGTGGCAGCTCCAGTATTAAATGTCTGGTAATGTCTTTGCCTTGTGGAGACATTTGTTTAACTGTGTAACATGAGCTTTCCCATCAGTTATTCATCATCCTCAACAGAAAAGGAGTAGGTCACATAACAGCGAGCCAGTTCTCACAGTTCCTCCCTTTAGAGCAAAGAAAGTTAAGATGTGTAGACCTTGAAACAGCATAATTTGTGATACCAAACAAAAACAGAATGGAAATACCAGATTGTTCTCTACATTAAACTCTGTCTGTAATTTGGTTTACTGGTTATCTCTCAATTACCTTATTCAAAAATTAAAATAAATTGTAGCCAGATCATTCCTAGAGCTTTAATTTATTTTCTAAATTCTTGGGCTGGGCTCTTAAAATATGATACTTTTATGTGTATTTATTTATAAAGTATAATTGGTATGTTAAAGTACATTTAATGTGTTACTTTGCTTATTAAAGCAATAATGCACTTACTATCCCTAAAGTGTGAGCCTCCACTTTTAAAGTCGTCTGTCTCATTAACCTGCCTGTCTTCATATTTAGAATAGTCACATAATTTAATTTTTCATAAAGTGAAGGTGCAAGGAATGATGGAAGATCTATAACAGAATAATCTGTTTTGGATGCTGATAATGTATCAAATTGTGACATGATTTGGAAATGCAGAAAATTGATGTAAACGTGTAGAAATAATTTGTTTGAAAGCAAGAATGTGTTTTCAGTGCACGTTGGTGTATTGTTTGATCGTGGGAAAAGAATAGAGTGGAAGATGTGGAAGATGAAACAAGTCATATAGAGTGTGGATATTATAGCTCACCTAATGTTTGAGACTTTTCTCCTAAAATTCACCTGACACCTGTAACTTCAGCAGTGGGGGTTTTAAGTTTAACAGAATATTGTTCTATATAACAGTGAAATTACTGTGTACAGTCAGTTCTGTCATCAGTGGGGGAAATCTGTCTGTAATACCAGAACAGGAATACTTTGAAGGATGGTCAAATCTGTACTTTTAAAAAAACACACTGAAGACCTTTCATTAATAGTCAAGTTTATCACATTAATTAGAACCTGATCTTAAGGGTTATTTCACGTTGATATAATTTGGAATATAAAACTTGAACAGTGTTGCAGGCAATCCCTCCTGTGCCCAGATAATTGGCTAGTCTGCATAGAGCAGATCAGTGGCCCACACTCAAGAAGAATTTCTGTAACTGTATGTGCAAGTGTATAAAGGTCTGGTAGGTTAACAAGTACCAGGTAAAATTTAACAAACAAAAAAGCCCCAAACCAAACAGAAAAACAGAGTCGAATCCCCTTTGGTTGGTATCAGTTGTTGTACGTGCTGAGTAGTTTAGAAATTCCCTCACTTAATCATCAATGAATAATATGGTGATCTTTCAACATTCTAATATGTGGTCTCCTGGGGAAAAATATATTTTTGAGTTTAAAACAAATAATAGAAAAGCCAAGGATGTATTTCAGATGTATTTCTGTTCCAGTTGGCCTTTTAAATAGCAGACTCCTGATTTGTGACATTTGGCTTAGGTAAGGGAGGGGGGTTCCTTTTGGAAGGGCAGAAGAGTTATTCCCACACATACTCCAAAGACACCAGCAGAGCTGCCCTTCGGTGACCCTGCCGTTTGTCCTGGCCTTTGCATACACCTCCCTCAAAGCATTGGCATCATGACAGATCCTCAGCTCCTCCTGTTCCCTGGCCTGTCTTAAACTCTGCAAACACTTGTACACTTACCTGATTCCAGAGGGGAGCCTTCTACCAAATATTCAGAATGAATGTGGTGTGTGGCTTCTTCAGTTTATGCTTCCCAGCTTTTCTCAGAACTGTTGTTAAGGGTGGTATGGTGGCTGGAAAATAAAAATGTAAGAGTTTGCTGCTACCTGCTTGTTTGTTTTACCTCTACTGTGTTCTTCAGCTATCAGTCAGTGTAGTCTGTTGACAAAAAGGTTGCCAGTTCAGCCACATCACCACCTTATTTGTTTATACTCTTCTGTTTGAACTCTGTCTCCTTTTTATTTCACTACAATTAACACTGTGATAATTACATGTGGGAATCACTTTCCTTATCAATGGAAATAAAAAGGCCAAAAGCAACTCTGCCTTTTTTTTAAGTGGCTTGCAGCTGAGCCAGGTGCAAGACTAAAACTTCTAAGCTGAACTCTTAACAGCTGCATTTCAAACCATTATTACTTTCTCTCTATTTTGCCTTGCACAGGACTGCTCCTTCAAAATTGCTGTTAGCCTGTGTTTCAAGCACATGATCAGATCACCCCAAAATCATGGCTGAGTCTCCTACAGACATAGTCTATGTGCTTCCGAGAGAGCAGGAAACATTCATTGTTTTTCAAAGCGTTTTCTAATTGGGGGACAGGATGGTGAAGGTCTGGTAAAAAGTGTGACAGAATTGGATTCATAAGTCTGAGGAAATAAGATACTCTAGGACTTGTATAATAATTAAGTTTTCTTAAGTTGCATGCTACAGGAAACTTGATTCCTTTCTGCATGTCTCATACTGGGCTTTGTCATTACATGTAGCTGTTTTTTTCTTTTTAAACTTGTGTGGAATGTCTTAAACTGTATGTAAAATATGATATGGAGATTGTATCAATGGCATTTCTAAACACAGTATTTTTGCTTTCATTTCCCTACTTTGATGTCAGGATTTTGACAATTGCCCTTTGCTTGTGTGCCTACATGCTGCACTTGGAGGCCCAGCTCATATGCTATGTTCTATCTTTAAACCTACAGTATTTTTCCTTTGACATTTTTTATCTTCTTTTTTAAAACTCTCAAAGGATTTTGTATTTTCATGCTGATTTTCTATTACTCTGGGTTTTGTACTTAGAGAAGCAAGTCCATCCAGGTTCAGTACACAGGTGAGGGGGTTTTGTTTCTGTAGTTTTCCAGCTTTCCTGCTGTTCACAAGGTGTTCACAGACATGCTGCACTTTACAGACAGTATGCTCTGATCTAGCATTGAACTGCATAATAATTTGTAATCAAAATGGCTTCGGGCGATTTAACAAACAACATTGAATGCAATTACTAAGTACAGGTAGTATGGAAGCAGAGCTGGTTTGGAGCCTGCTCTTAGGTTTTAAGGCATAAATCTACTCATGCTAAGATGGGAATGTGGAGACAACTGTTTGTTATCTCAGCCTGGCGTTATAGAAGCCTAAATTAGATTAGTGCTGTACTGTGGTCTTAGCATGTAACAGATACTGCTACACATAAGGAGAACACAGAGAGAAAATCAGCTCTGTCTTTCAAAAGTGGATTTGCAGATGCATCTCAAGAGGAAGGGCAGCATATTTGTGTAGTTTTGTTCCTCATGGTTTCCTTGTTCTGAAACAGTGGGCTTGTTGGCTTTTACTTGGAAAGGGGGTGGGGGGGGAATTTACTAAGATGACAGTATTTCCTCTTGGAAGAAGAAAATAATTCCTGTTAAAAATGCTAAGGCTAGGAAACTTAATGGGGATAAGTATGATTGGATTTTGTGGTGTAGAATGATGAAGAGAAATATTCTTGCATTCTGTGGTTGAAGAAGTTACACACAGTTTTTACTTCTGCAGCTGTCTAAAATAAGCTTTATTCATTATATTTCTCCACCACTGTCTCTGGATTTAACTTACAGAATTCAAAATTTAGCCCTGATTTCAGTGGAGTTACCATTGATTTGCAACAATTTCAGGCATCTTAAATGGATTTCTAAAACAGTCTAACGTTGTTCTATTGATGTGTTAATGAACCTCTTAATTTGGTAATGGTACACTATGACAATATTGTATGGTGTGACATCTTCCCCAAACTGTTCATGAGCACTTATGTTTTTGAAAAAAGAATAGGTGGGGGCTGCAGGTGGGAAGTTCATTACCACTAAGGTGGTAACAAGACAGGTTTTAAAATAAAATACATTTTGTTTTGGTGTAAAGAGATACAGCTTCAGATTGTTTTCATTTTATACTCTAATTCTGTAATGCTTTTGTATTTTTTGTATATATTTATTTATTTATTGGCTATTTCATTCCCCTGCAGTAAGTTTGGCTGCAATTTAATAGGTTTTTATTTTATTTTTTTTTTAACTTTTTGGAAGGTGGAGGTTAGCAGTGCTTCCTATAGAAATGTCCAGGTAACAAATTTAGTGCCCTCCTAGTGAACAGCAGGGAAGACTTCCTTGGGAGCATTTAATTTGACTAAGACTTTTCAATTGAAGGGAATTTATTATTATGAAAAATCAAAAGGCATTCAGCCTTTTTGGTGATAAAATGGCTTGTTGCAGTCAGACAACACTTCTTCCAAAGACGAGGGCATTGATAAGCTATTTAAACTGAAAGGTGCAACTGGCAAAGGGAATGCGAGTTTCTAGTGGTGTGGTTGCCAAGACAATTGTGGGAGAGCTTTTAACTTGAGTAATCAGAAGGTGAAAAAATCAGAGAAGGGAAACTAAACTGGTGTAAGGTCTGGAGTGCACATTCTGTGAGGAGAAGCTGAGGGAGCTAGAGTTGTGTAGTCTGGAAAAGAGAAGGCTCGGGGTGACCGTATCACTCTCTGCAACTCCCTGAAAGGAGAATGTAGCCAGGTGGGAGTCAGTCTCTTTTCTGAGGTAACCAATTACAGGGTGAGAGGACACGGTCCTAAACTGCACGAAGAGAGGTTTAGGTTGGATATTAGGAAGAAGTTCTTCACAGAAAGGGTTTTAGGCATTGGAATGGGCTGCCCAGGGAGGTGGTGGAGTCACTGTCCTGGGAGATGTTTAAGAATAGGATGGTCGTGGCACTCAGTTCCATGGTCTGGTTGACACGTTTGTGTTAGGTCAGACATTGGACTCAATTTCAGAGATCTTTTCCAGAGTACTAGGTTCTGGGATTCTGTGAACTTAGGCAATACATTGGTAAGTTAGGCCAGAGTCAGAAGCCACCAATGCTGTTGTTTCACTTGTGGTGGCAATAGAAGTTCCAGTGTCAGGAGTTTTTCACTGCTGAGTGGTGTAACTGTTCCTGGGCAATAGTATGATACAGGTGAATAAAGTTAGACAGGGTAACAGAGAATGGGGTTTAAATCCTCTGATTGTTATGCTGGTCCTTAACTACACTTGGATTTTTTTTTTTTTTAATATTTCCAATGTTATTTCTGTCTGCACATTATAATGGTGGGAGCATTGGTGTGGAAAGACACAGCTGCCCTCTGAGGCTGTTTACAAATACTGTAGTCTCATTAGCTGCTCTGTACACTCCTAGAACTAATATATCCTAGCAGGTGGTAGAAACACTGGCTGTCCCAGGAGTAAAAAAAAAAAGGTGCTGTTAAATAAGATAATGGTATATCTATCTAGTATCTTTGATTCCATAATTATGTACTAAGGCTGTGACTATAATTATTTAAACCACCTCCAGTTTACAATTTGACAAGACTGCTATGTAAGCCTAGAGTTATAAGAGAGGATAATTTCAGGCTTGAAAACTCCAAGCATAGATGTGTCCAAAAGTCCATTCTGCACTCTAAACTCTCTGTGGTTTTCAATTACTACACACAAAGGTCATGATTTTCAGCCCTATTGTTCTGCTCTCCACTAGCTTTTCCAGCCTCTGATTTATTATAGTAGAGAGTGAGATAAGAGCCAGTAAGTTAAAAAGTGTGTATGTTTTGGTGGGGGATGTGAGCAAAGGCTACAAATGCTTTTAGTAAAACAGAATGCTCTCTTGGTGGCTGCTTTTCTGAGGTTTATTAGTTCACCTGCCTTCAAATGAGCCCTGCAGGTGCTTTGACAAATGGATTGAGAGATTGCCTAGTAAATTCCTCTGCTTCTTGTAAATACTTCTGTGCCTTATGTAGATGATTTGTAACTTCCTATGCTAAGGTGTCTTTGTAAATCACATTAGAGACCCCTGTGCCTTCTGAAAGCCAGAGTGTAGCTTGGATGAGGAAATGAATAAAAGCTGAAGAAAAATACTGACAAGTGTTAATAGAAAATTAAGGTGTTGAAATTCTAAATGTGTATTGAGGAAAGAGATGTCTTTTAGCCTTGCTAGTTTCTCCCACTCATGTGCTGTTTGCTCATGGAGTTATAAGACCAGTTATCTCTTCTGCCGAGGGCCAAGGCCCTGATTTGAATCTCCTCCTCATAAGTCTTATTTCTATTGTGTGTTCTCCCTCAACTACTGCTGATCACTGAAGTGATACATCAGACACTTGAGTTTGGCTCATCCCAATGCCACCTCTGCCTTGAAAGATAAGTTTAAACTTGACATAGGGACTTGAATTATTCACAGCTCATGTTGACATGATAATGTATTTGATCTCTCCCAATAGCTGGAGAAGAGAAGACAGCTGTGGGTGTTTCTGATGCATGAACAAAGTGAGGAAGATCATGTTTAGAAAAACTAAATAAACCATTGCTTATACAATAATCAGTTTCATTCCACCCTAGATGTACTTTGAAATCATCTAGGTTATTTTGTATACAGCTCTGAGATAGGCAAGTGTAATATTTTTACAGTGGGAAGAAGTGGGTAACACAGCATGAAGTTAAGTGCTCAATTTGAGCAGCGGGAAATTCCAAAGGTTACTTTCAGGAGCTGAAAATCTGGAGTCTCTCATTTGAATCCTTTCCTTGTTCAAAAACATGTTTTTGTGTTTTTAAAGATCTTGCAGGTCAAAATTCAGGGTAGGAGATATTTTAAAGATGTGACACTTAGGGACATTTAGTGGTGGACTTGGCAGTGCTGGGCTAATGGTTGGACTTTGCTTTTACAAGTCTTTTCCAATCTAAACAATTCTATGATTTAATCAATTATGGAACTGTTTCCTTCTTCTATGTAAAGTATTCCCATGCATGTGCATATGTGTGTGTATATACTTGTCTTAAGGGTGGGAATAGTACTGCTATCACTTACTATGTGAACTTCTTTGTAGATACTCATACCTTAGAATTTCTTCTGAAATGATGACTGTCAAAGCTGAGCTCTACATTTTAAGATTGATCTGGTTAATTTTATTCAAAATTAATACCATTCGAAAGCTAAAGAGACTTATTTTTTTGATTATTTGTTCCTAGCAGAAGAGGGGTTCACAAAGAAGAATTTTCAAGTTTTAGACAATTTTTGCAAATTGTTTAGGTGCTTGGTGTTCCAGTTTCATAAAACATATTCTGAAATGTTTCTGATATCAAAATGAAAAGATAGATTATTTCTTAAGGAGAACAGAAGGTTTGCTGAAATATTTGCTTATTTTATAATTGAGAATGTTTTGATGTGTTTTTTTTTTTCTTATTTACATAAATTGATGTAATAGCAGGAGTAGAGGCTTTCTGGTTCCTTCCTAGAGCTCCTATCCTGTACTCTGACTGGATCTTAGTAACCATTTCTCCTGTTTGTTTTGTACTTTAAAACTTAGTCTGTGGCTAAAATGTGCTAGTATGCAAAAGTTCCTTGCATTCAAAAATGTTGGTGTCACCTCTTAAAATTCCTGATGGAAAGAACTTAAGAATGCTTGTTAAATTCTTAGAAATGTTATATCTGCTGGGAAAGTTGCTGTGCATCTGATGATGCAAGGGATAAATGCAGTCCTGGGAGACCTACAGGTTGTCAATAACCTTTGATTGTCTTTGGAAGCACATAAAGTCTTAATAACTGGCTCCTTACAGAGACAACTTGTAGTCCACTGTAGTTTGTAGTAAGGGAAGGCTGTTACAGTCTGATGGATATTTGGGGGCTTGTACAAAATGAGGTGGCTCTTTAAGGCTTGACTAAAGTTGGCAGATACCCATAACTCTATAGTGTCTTTTATTGGCAAAAGCACAACTTGGCCAGGATTGATGTAAATTGTCTTTGTGTTAAGATCATAACTAAGGACATACTTCATTCATTGGTCAAACCAAATGTTTAGGTCCATTTTTTTTGGTTTTATTTTGTTTCACATTAGAAATACAAAAGAACTGATAGAGATATGAGTTACAGAAAAATATTTTAATAAATAGATATAGACATCTGACTTAAACAGCATTCATTATTAAAAGACAGGCCTTTCATATTGGAATTTCTAGTTATTGACAAGATCATGTATTTAATTTTCTGAGTGTCAGGAAAATCCCTAATAGAATTTAATTTTAAAGGGAATTGTCAAATGTCACTGTAGACCAAATATAGAACTAGTGCTAATAAAAGACCTCTGCTTCTCTCATTATATGCACATGCATATATGCTTCCAGTATGCTTTCTATTTTCTCTTATGCAGTGTTTGCTAAGGAATAGGCACTTTCTAATAATGCTTACCACACAGCCAGGTACCTGGGCTTGAAGGCTGCCTCAGATTACTTTTTATTTTTCTTCTTTTGCATGAAGTTGAACTAAGAAGGTTGTTTTTCTTTGCAGAAGAGAAGAAAAAAAATGTTCACTATTTCAGTTTATCAGTGTTGTCATTTACACAAGCTTGAGAGGTGATAAAATTTAACAATAAGAGTAGTGTCTTTTTCTGAAGCATTTGTTAAGGGAATGAAGACAAGAAACATACAGAGTCATAATTTAAAAAAGATATATGATAGAGCACTGCTTACCTTTTTTGATGATCCTTCTTAAGCCCTCTAACAGTGAAAATCTGAAAGCACAAACACTAGTCATCTCATTCTGTTGTCCAATATATCATTTTAGGGAGAAATTTCTAAATACTCTGAAAAATCTAAGCTTATACTAGCTAAAACTATTTCCCATTAAAACAGATTGTTTTCTGGTGAGTACTTGTATGCATTTTACTTAATTTTTATCCTTTTGGTTTTTAACTCTTTGATGTGGACAATGTTTCTTCCTGTGCAGAGGAGAGAATGTTTTCTGTTAAGTTGTTCATGTTACTGAAAGTGCTTAGAAATAAGAGTTTCAGTCAAGGACAGGGTTGATTTTTCACAGTGGCCATGAGGGAGAGGAGCCTGGAGCGGTGTGGGCATGGCCAAGATATTTCTCTACTTGATGCCACCTTATGTCATGGCCAAGGTGGGGGACAGGGACTCT
>JACBWW010000616.1:0-28011 GCA_020086605.1 Lanius collurio | reverse complement strand
ACCAAAAAATGTTTAAATTCAGTATCTGTGTCTATAAAGAATAATACTGTTCACTGTCCAACTTCAATGTTGGTTTTTACAGAAGGATACAGGCAGTGTTTTTATGACTACACACATAGAGATATCGTGCATTGGCTAAACAAACAGGACTTTATTTTAGTCACACATTTTGCTGTTTTATTTCTGCATTTTGGACAGACTCCAGGCTATGCTGATGATAAAAATATACCCTCCTCAGTCGTCAGAATCTACCCTAAAGAAGTCTTAAGTATTTTTTTTCTGAACTTTATTCCTTAGTTCTTAAAAAGAAGCATGAACTTGTCTAAACTGCATTTGACATCCCTAGTGGAGAATGTGGGCCTGACTGAACCATCTTTGTCCCTCAAATCAGTGTTACATATAATATTGGTTATGCAGATTCTCAGAGTTGTGGTTTAAGCCCGTACATGAACTACAACTAGCTTTGTGAAACCGATCCTGAGCATTTCCTGATTGCTTTGCTCAACAAATACTCCCCATCATTTACTTTTCCTCACGTTTCCTGATCATATTTCCATTGGCTTAGCAGATCTCCTCCTTGAGGTTTGTTTTATTGTTCTTTGTTTTTGTGGGGGCTTGGGGTGTTTTGTTGTTACTGTTTTGAGGGTTTTTGTTTTTTTATTTTTTTTGTTATTTTTCCTGACATCTGCTGTATTTCTGGTCAGGAAACCCAGTATTCCTGAGACTTGTTTATGCTTCCCTTCCCAAAGAATTCTTGTACCATTCTTCTACTGCTTTGTACAGGGTTCCTTGCTGCAACAAGCTCAAAAAGGAGTGCTAATCACAGCACCTGCTCCAGGGATATGCAGACATTAGATATCTTTTTTCTTTCCTGCAATATCCTTATTTAAATCCTTTGTGTACGAGATTCTGGGTGTGTGTAGTCATTGCACAGATAATGATCTGAACATGAGTGATTTTTCATACAGCCTTTAAAAGGGCTTTTTTTTTTGCTTCCAAGGCTCTGTAACTTTGAGTAAAGACAAACTACACACTCTCTACCTGTTCCATTCTATGTCAGGTAACATGTCCATTAAAGGGAGGGCTCTGACAGTCTCATTCGTGGGGCCATCTCCTCTATGTTAATTAGACCACTTTCATAAGCATATCATCTTATGAGTGAATATGTACACATCTGTCCTAAACCTAAGCCACATTTATTACAATTAGAATTGTCTTCTTCAGCAAGATCTATTTCAGCTGCACTTTTTACTGAATAATACAATTATCTGCTATTGTACCACTTGGTGTAGGCTAAAATGTTTTTCTCCAATGATGTGGAAGTGATTAGAACTGTAAGAATAAATTAGAATAAATCTAGATCCATCACTGCTTTATGTTAAAACTCTTCATAGATTAACATTTTTCTGAGAAAGCCTACATAGGTGAAGCTGCATGCGTGATGTCTGTTATAAAATAAAACATTCAGGGTGTTATGAATAGATGTGAGGGTTTTAATAAGTCCCTGCCTTTTGCCCAGGCCTCTGGCAGCAGGCAGTAGCTTTACTGGGGAGGCCAGCACCCCAAAACCCACTCTCACTCTCAAGTTCTTTAATAATGGCCAATTTGGTCTACCATAGAATGAATTATTTATTTAATAGACACAAAACTAACAGACATAAGACTTTAAACAGACTATTTACTACACAGGACTAAAACAAAAATAAACTACTGGTAGACAAATACAGTGCAGGGTTAAAGGTACCTATTAATTTTACAGCTACCAAAGAAAAAATATAACTTAGGATTCAATGTTTCTTACCATCCAATTTCTGATGGAGCACACATTAAAATCCTTTCCCTCAGTTCCCAGGAAAGTAACCGTGGACTCTGCATCCAAAGTCCTGGGAAAAGTCCTGCACATTTTCAGGGTGTGTGTGTAGGAGGCTTCTGCCTCTGTGATAATTTGTGTGTGCTTTTATAGTTTGTAAAACAGTGTCTCTCAGTCAGGAATATTTATTTTTCTTTTATCTCTTCCCATTTCTGCTCTCCAGACTAAGATGTTGATTCTTACCTGAGAAAGTAAGGGCCTGAGCCCTTTTGGCACCAGGAATGAACCCTTGTTGGGCCTTTGACCCGGCCTGGGTTGTCTCTTCCATATGCACCAACCATCTGTGGTAGAGATCGGGGTGGACATGTCCTGCCACACAGGGTCCCCAGGCAAGCCTTGTTCTTTCCAGGTAACCAAGTGACCAGCACACAGTGCAGCCTGGCATGGTTCTGCCTCTGCTTTGGGTTTGCTCTGTGCAAGGAGACTCGTAGCAGGCAGTAACTACAGCTGAGTGCCCCATGTACATCTGTGAATAGCCATATAGGAACAGAAAACTTCCTTGAAACTAAATAATGGAGAACAAAGAACACAATGGAACAGTAGTAAATTTTAAAAAGCCTATCAAAAATAAAATGGGTTATAAGTAGCAATGTAACTTTTTTTAGTAGCTTGTGAAAAATGCTTTGTAGTCTCCTTTTCATGTTCAAGAGTTTCTATAAAGCAAGTGCAAATTAATTAGAGAAGATACATTAAATTTGGGAGTTTACAACAAAATCAAAACATCCAGATCCAAGAGTGAATTCTTATTTTACCAGTATCTCTGGGTTACTGACACAGATGCCCTTTCACTCCCCAGCCTCACCCACCCTACAGAGGCACCAGCAGCCAGTGCTGCTTGCTGTGTAGTCACACTCACCAGTGCAGTTTAAGTGCTAAGCCCTCAGCAGCTACCCTGGATGCTGTGAAGACAGAGAAGAAAGAACTTGAAGAGGTGTAGACCAGTTCCAACCTCACCTAAAGGCAAATCTGCCTTTCCAATAATTAAGCACAAACCCTGCTGCCAAGCAGCTGCTTTTCCAGGCATGGTACTTCCCCCAGAACAACCTGAAAGGTACAATTTAAAAGATGCTTGGTGTAGAGGATCTTTCTCCTTCCCTCTCTCCTTGAATCTGTTTGTGGATCACTGCCAGAATTTGAGTTTCTCTCAGTTTCACCCAGCTTCAAAGTTTACCTTTGACTATCCTCAATTGAGGTAATTTTTTGTAAAAGGAAACAAAACCATTGTTACAGCTTTTCCTTCTACAGTATTGCAAAACACTGCACAAAGGAACATGCAAGCTCTCCAGTGACATTCTGCATTCTCAACATCTGCTTTCAACTGACCATTTTACTCAGAATCCCCAAGGAAAACCCTCGCCCTTCTCAGTTAGCACATGCTTCAGGATATGATCCATGTGTAGACTGCCAGCACTCACCATGATGCCAATCAGCTCTACAGCAGCTGGGTTTTTTAAAACGTTTAAGAGAGAAAAAGGTAAATATGTTCAGATTCATCAGGCAGTAGTGAGACAACACAAAAAGTTTCTAGGATTTGTATCTAAAACTGCTATTTTGCTGCCCTGAGTTCCAGATTATAGCTGTAGTGAGCAGAGATGGAATGAGGGAAACCACTCACCTATGTATCGGCTCTTCATGTTTCATCTGAAGACAGAGGTCAATTACATAAAAAATACTAATCAAAAATCCCAAGTAGTAACATTTGATCACATTTAATTACTATGTACTATATATGAAGATGATTCTGTGAAAAAAGTCACCTCATATAGACGGTTGTATTGGTTTTGCACAGTCTGGTTTTTGGTAGCAGGGAGCCACAGAGGTGGCTTCTGTGAGAAGCTGCTAGAAGCTTCCACCATGTCCAGCAGAGACAATCTCTGATGGCTCTGAAGATGGAGATGCCACTGGCCAAGGCTGGGCCAGTTAGAGATGATTGTAATGCCTCTGTGGTAACAGATTTAAGAAGAATGTCAAAACAAAGAGTGGCACAGTTTTCTCTAGCCAGAGGAGGAAGTGAGAACATGTGAGGGAAACAACATGGAGACACAAAGGTCGGTGGAGAAGGAGAGGGAGCAGGTGCTCCAGGTGCCAGAGCCGAGATTCCTCTGCAAGCTGTGGTGAAGACCACACTGAAGCAGCTGTGCCCCTGCAGCCCGTGGGGATCCACACGGGATGCAGAGATCCATCCACAGTGCCAGGGGATCCACAGGGGAGGCAGAGATCTGACAGCCCCTGGGGATCCATGGGGGATGCAGAGATCCACCCACAGCCCCTGGGGATCCCCGGGGGATGCAGAGATCCACACATAGCCCCTGGGGATCCGTGGGGGATGCAGAAATCCACCCACAGCCCCTGGGGATCCGTGGGGGATGCAGAAATCCACCCACAGCCCCTGGGGATCCAGGTGGGATGCAGAGATCCACACACAGCCTGTGGGGATCTGTGGGGGATGCAGAGATCCACCCACAGCCCCTGGGGAACCCCAGGGGATGCAGAGGTCCACCCACAGCCCCTGGGGATCCAGGGGGGATGCAGAGATCCACCCATAGCCCCTGGGTGAGGTGCCCACACCGGAGTGGGTGAGTGCCTGGAGGAGGCTGTGATCCAGTGGGAGACCCGGTGGAGAGAGAGGGCCCTGCTCCCAGGCTGGAGCAGCCTGTCCTTGGAGGACTGCGCCCTGTGGAAGAGTGACCCACGGTGCAGCAGTTTTGGGAGGACTGCTGCTTGTGAGACTGGAATCACGTTGGAGAAGTTCACAGAGAACTGTCTCCCATGGAAGGGACCCCACGGTGAAGCAGGGGAAGGACTCCTCTCCCTGAGCAGTGGAAGAAAACCTCAGGTGACGAACTGACCAAACCCCCCACGCCCTGTCTCTTTGCACTGTCAGTGGGAAGGAGGGAAGGGCTGGGGGAAGAAAAAGTATTTTTAAGGGCTTATTCTACTTCTCATTATCCTCCTCTGATTTCGTTACTAATAAGTTCACTTTGTACTTCTAAGTTGAGCCTGTTTTGCCCTTGGAGTGTTTTCTCCCAGTCCTTATCTCCACGCATGAAGCCTTCATTAAATTTTTCTCTCCTCTGCCCACCTGTGGCAGGGGAGGGGGAGCAAGTGACTTTTGTGGGTGCCTGGTGTTTGGCCAGTGTCAAACCACGACAATGGTAAAAGAAACACTTTGCTGATTCACATATGAGAGGAACTTCAGTTTGTTTACCCCATCGCCATGCGGCACACAGCAACTGGAGAATAGGCAAGTCCATCTTCTAGAGCACCGACTTTTCTTAAACACTTAATTTGAAATACCTCTCACAGGTACAAAAATTCAAAACAGAAAGAATGCATTTCTGCACGTAAAAACAGAAAATAAAGAAATTTATGGTATTGCCATGAAAGACAGTAAATACAGTTATTGTAGAATCTGTATGCTATGATGCCCCTTCAGTAGTGACACAAAAACATTGATTAGTAAAACTAGTTAATTATACTCACAAAAGCTGTAAAATACTGTATTAGGATACAACTGAGAAGTAGCTTTTGACAATCTTTTTTAGACTTTTTTTTAACAATGGAAAAGCATAATTTTTGTTGCAATAGCTGGTCTTGCCAAACAGGGGAACACAAACTGTGGCATCACAGCACAAAGACCAGAGTCAGCAGAAGTCAATGCTATTCTTAACCTGCCTCTTCACCCATGACTTTGCTTTTGCAGATTTTCAGACCACTTCCATGTATAACCAGTTTGCCAGCCCAGTGGCCTGCACAAAGCATCAGATATCTCATGGGGTAACAGTAGGCTCTTCTAATGGGAGTGACAGCTCAGCTACACCAGAGCAAGGCAGAGCAGCAGTGTAACAGGACCCCTCACCCTGACTGAATCCTCAGAAAAGGGCAACAGTCCCACGTGGACTCTCACACACACCTAAGTCTAGGTGGGGGAAACATTCCTGTGCAGGGGTTAAAAAAAATTCAAAGCAGAAGCAAAAAGGGAAAAAATTACTTGATAAATGTAACGATCAGTGTGCAGCTTCATGTAATAATGAGAGTTCTATTTGATGTAGGAAAGCTCAAGCAGCATTATACTTCTTTAGAGCTACAGAAATTCTCAGCATAGCATACTGAAGGCCTGCATTTGCAAGTAAAGCAAATCCAATTACCCATCTTGTCTCAGGCAGATGTGCAAAGCTGGCAGCCGAGGACATTCGGCCGGTAAATGCTGGCTCAAGATCCTGGCACAGGAAAGCAGTTCATCTGATCCAGATGTTTATTTTTCCTCAAAATGTATCTATGAGCAGTGTTCTGAGCTGTTTCACAAGCTGCTTAGTAAGAGAGCAGAGAGGAATCAAGTTTATTTCATGTTGCGCACTATTCTTCTGCAGTGGTTCATCTTCATCTCCCCCAATGCCTGCTCCAGTTGCTGGATAAGGTGGAGAAGGGTAGCAGGGTCAGTTTGCAACACCTGGGCAGTTTGATCTTCATTTTGGTTAAGATGTAGCTTCATAGTCACAGCAGTCTTGATCTGTTGTCTCAGACTTCTGGTTGCAAGCTGCAGGAGGGGTTCAGTAGGATGGGAAGGAGGAAATGGTTATCAGTGTTTGTACTTAACAGTTCTCATCAGGTTTGTAGAACCTGCCTAAAGGACTGTTCGTAAACTCTTTTCATACACATTAAAGATACACACAAGCTACAATTGTGTTTTAAAATTAAGGAATACTAACCCACTTTAATCAATGCTTTCATAATATTTCTGAAAATTAGGTGATAATCAAAACCAAATATGTTTAGTATATGTTAAAAACACCAATAGAGCCATTAACTCAATTTTAATCAAGCAACAAGTACTTTGCATCATAGCGTATCCTGTTTAACTCACAACTGGCTGTCTGTGGGACACTAACAAAGTCATATCAGTTTTAAATACATGAAGTACTGCTGCCTCAGTTATTTTTACACTGTTTAGCAGCTTTTTATTATGTTAAAAAAATGTGAAGTAAAATATGGAATGCTAAAAACATCGGGGAAGTCACCTGCACATCCAGTCTCCACTCCAGGCTATGGTAGCTGGGAAGCCTTGGCGCCAGCTCTCCAAGAATGCTCCTGATCTCTTTCCTGTTGTCAAGGTATAGCTGGAGCAAGGATTTGTTCAATTCATCTGAGAATCCCAAAACATGAATGGAATCTTGGAAGTCAACTTCAGAAATCTAGAAATAACAATTTATGCCTTAATATGGAACTGTATAATCATCATTTCTTGAAAACCAGGTAAAACTGTAACTAAACAGCACATATGCCATGGTGATGTTATTTTCCTGCAAGAATGTCTAAGTACAATTCTACATCTTGGACAAAACAAATATACAGATTTTAAAGGATTTACAGATGTTGATGTATTACTGCAGATTTGCATGAGATTCAGGAAGTTTTTTTAAAGAAGAACATTAAACCCCCTCACATGTAAGCCTTCACATCAAAGACCAAAACACAGCATGAGGCAACACTGCAACTGTGTCACAAGGCAGGACATGCTGCGTGAATCCACTTGTCAGGGTGCTACTGTGCCACTGATAACCAGACTACAAACACCCACCAGCGATCTGCATGTGAGCAGCACAAGGCACAATGTTCACACTCCTGTCCCAAGGGCAGGAGAAACTTCACAGGTCATGGCCTTTGTGCTGACTGCAGCAGCCTGACCCAGCATTGGGGAAGCTCTTACTGACTCCACAGAAAATGCCATCATACCTCTCCAATGCACCACCCTGCAAACATAGTCTGTAACCAACCACATTCTACCACAGTACACTATAACCCTGTCAGCTGAGAGCCCTTGTTTCAAGTACAGGCTCTGCACCATTTCCATCCCCTCCCCACCTCCACTTGGTAGCTAAATCTGGCATTCCTTGTCTCTGTATCCATTCTCCATGTAGTCATTGCTCAAATATTCTGCTATATCAGTAGTTACAAGTCTTTCCAATGGAAACAATAATTGTCTAACTACTAATCTTTTAGTATTTGCTTATACCCACTCAAACTTTTGATGCCAAGAGCTGAAAAAGCTCTCAAACCCACACTGGACAAAGACAAGGAATGCTGAACAGGGGGCTTGTCTAGCCCACATCCTGTACAGTAGCAGAACAACAAACTCTTCACTTGAGTCTTATTATTTAGAGCTTAATACTGAAGGGAGCTTCTCCATATGTAGTAAATTACATTACTTGTCAAGTTTTCACTTCAGATACTGAATACAAATTCCAGAGTCATACATGCAGATGCAATGTTTCAATAATAGAACAATATTATTCTTATTCAGAATAAGAATAATATCTTTTTCTGAAATTAAAACAATACATGTAATTAAATTTTTGAGCTGTGTTTTCCCCATTTATCAGTATTTTTAAAAGTCTAAGTGTTCAGAAGACATCTCTTGAGTGTATCCCCACCCTTATGGAAAGGTATACTTGCCATAAGCTTGGAACTCTCAGTAAGAAGATACACTAGTCCTTCTACCCCGTGCTGAATGGTGTCAACGCCAATGTTCAGCTTTCCTTTAAAAAAAAAGCACAAAATGCTTTTTACTTGCTAACTGTCACAGCAATGAGACTCAAAGCTGCAAATTTATCCAATGCTTAATGTGCAAAATATGCTTAGAAAAAGAAAGAGCGTTTCGCACCCTTCAAACAATAATGTAGAGCATGTCAGAGACCCCCTCAAACCAAACCATCAAAAGCAAAAACCTAAGAAAAACACAAACCAGTGTCTTATGGCATGGTCCAGAGAAGGGTTTGGGTCGGAAAAGAGATCTCCGAAGCCCTCCCACAGCGGGCACGAAGCACCGACCCCCGCGACGCTGGAGTTCCATGCCGCCGGCCCGCTGCCTCGGCCCCGCCCCGCCGTGCACCAGGGACTCGGGGGTCCTTCGTGGCCGGCGCAGAGCCCACCGCATTGCCGCCCTCCTGCCGCGAAATCACTACGGCCCGGCCCGGTCCCCCCGCTCCCCACGGCGCCGGCCCGGTCCCCCCGGCCACCCCCGGTCCCGGCCCAGTCCCGTCGCTCCCACGGCCCGGCTCTCACTGGCGGCGGTCTCGCAGGCCCGCGGTGCCGCTCCTCGCCGCAGCTGCTCCAGTGCCAGGCGCCCCAGCTCGCCGATGGCTGCAAAGATAGAGAGAGAAGAGACCCCGCTGCAGCCCCGGCTCGGTTCCCTCCCACCCGCGGAGCCCTCACGGCCCCGACCTGCGCCGCCGGCCCGTGGCAAACAGCCCAGGTGCGCCCGGTGCTCCGCCGACAGCACCAGCAGCATCGCGACCGCTCGGACACCGCCGCCCGGGAAGGGGCGGCACCGCGCGGGCGCCTGCGCGGACACGGCCGCTGCCGCCCGGGGGGCGCGGCCGCTCCGGCGTTCGGCGGATCCGGTGGCCTAGGGCGGCGAGGCTGTGGCTTCCCCGGCAAGCTACGGTAACGGGCGGAGTGACGGGTCTCCCTAAATGTTTGTTGCTGCAGCGAAACCATTCTTCTGTCTAACAGACTTGTACTGAAGTGAGGCAACAGATTCTGTGTTTCTTTTCCTTCCTGATTATTCTGTTACTTCACCTTCAAGCGGCAGTTCAAGCTCACTTCCATGTACAGCTCCGGTAACGGGGAGATCTGGCTGTGTCATCCAGACGCTGATGCTGCTGCCCTGGTGTGCTGAAACCAGAGCAAAATGCGTGTCCCTTGTTAAATAAAGCCAACAACAACCAACTAAACAAAAAACCCCAAGGATCTAACTTATTAAAATTATGTACAACAACTTCTCATAACTGTTTTACCTTTAAGAGATAGTTAATTTTGTTAAACACAAAGGCTGAACAACTTTTGAATTTTTTTTTTTTTTTAGAACAAAATGTTTGGAAAATGTGAGTGGAAAAAAAACCCATTACTGCATTTTGTTACTACCTGGAACCACTAGAGTTTGCTCAGACAATGTCACCCTTTTCTGCAAGACTGGCAGTCACAGACACAGGCCATCCTAGTGACTGAAGCAAACTTCTTTATACAGAGTAAATTACATTATTGAAACGTTGTCAAGTTTTAGCTTCAGACTCTGATTACAAATTGCAGAATCATACATGCAGATGCAGTGTTTCAGTAAGACTCCTAGGTGAAATGCTGTGCGTTCCAGCATAATTTTTTTTCAATTTACAAACGTATAAATTATCATAGATATATCTACGTGGAAATATTTGTTATGTTATGGCTGGGAAATAGACACAAGTTGCTATGAAGCCGGTGGGAGTCCTTACGCTCACGTTAATTATCTCTTCCTCTGTCGGCCGAGAGTTTGACTTTAATGTTTAAGACAAGACATCCTCCAGCCATAGGAGCTCCACATGCACAGGCACACGTCCGTGGAAGCACAGCCCCGCACTGCCTCCTGCCGCAGCGCACGGACCGGACGGCCGCGCACGGCGCTCCCAGAGCCATCCCGGGCCCGCCGGGGCCGCCCCGCTCTCGCCCCGCGCGGCGCCGCGCTCCCCCTGGCGGCGGCGGCGGGAAGCCAATGCGGAGCCACGCCCCCAGCGGAGCTAGTCCCGCCCGCCGCAGTTGAGCGACAGCCCTTGTGGCCAATGGGCTGTCCCGGGCCGCCGCCCGCGACCGTGCGGCGGCGGGCGGGACTTCCGGCGGCGGGCGCCGATCGCACGGAAGGCGCCATGGCGTCGGCCTAGGCCGCCCAGGGATCGCGGGGCCGCGGGCCGCAGGTGAGCGCGGGGTGGGTCCCCCGGGCCGCAGGTGAGCACTGGGGCGCGGCCGCTGGGCTCCCTGGGCGCTCAGGTTGTGCGGCGGCTGAGCACTTACGGGCATGACGGTCCATTGCGCAGCGCTTATTCGCCTCCACCCTTGGAGTGGCGAGGCAGGGCCCGGTTCTGTGGGCGGCTTAGGCCCAACGAGGTCTGAGCCCGGCTGGAGCCGCCGCGGTCCCGGCACTGCCCGGGACCTCGGGAGGGAGATGAGCAAAGCGGAGCGGAGGCCTCTGGAGCGCTCCCGAGCGTCGCTCCTGGCCCGGTGAAAGCTCGACCCCTGTTCGTGCGTTTCGTCTCTGCCGGTGTGTGATTCTTGAGACTGGCTGTGCTCCGAGGTGCTGGTCAGGTACGCAGGATAACGAGTAGTGTGGAGTCTGACTGGCTGAGAGCCCAGTTCTTAGTAAAAACGGTAAAATTAAGGGAGAGGAATTGTTCCTGCATTTTAACAGGTGTGAATACTAACTAATCTCACTTCGCGTGCGTCAGTTTTCAGATTTGTGATAGGTCTGAGATGGAGATTTGTGTCAGTAATGATATGATGGTATCAAAAAGGAAGAATTCAGATAGGAGGGAATTAGAGAATGTGAATGAGACTTATTGTTATTAGCTGTCTAGTTTTTGTTCCTCTTCTGCTTATGAAATTTTGGAAGGTGCAGCCCAATCTACCAAAATATTTGGAATTTGTCACAAAGTTTCTGTATGTTCATATGGGTTTTTTTGTGATTTCTGTAAGGATTATAATCTTATTTGGCTTCAAAGGTAATAGAGTTTGTTTCATACAGATGTACAAGTTGTTTTTTTTCAGAAGTGGGGGGGGGGAAAGCTGTTTTACAGAGAGAGCTGAAACATGAACATAAGCACATGACCATGGAATTACTTTGTGTTGTATTCTGCTCTGAAACACATTTTAAGTTGATTAAGATATAAATGTCTGAAAAATACATCTTTATATGTAGTTTGTGAAGCCTGATTTGTGAATATTTGCCAAAAGCCGTGAAAGTTCTTGTCTGTGTGTCAAGCTGTGTAACACCCTTGTGACCTCTGCCTTAAACGTGCTTAGGGTGTTTACTTCAGGAGTGTCTTACTGCTCGTAACTATGCTGGTCCAGCACACCCCACATTTTCTCCTCCTCATTTCTGTCCTGTTCAGTCCCATGACAGAGGGATGCAGCACCTCAGGCACAGTTTGGTTTGTGATTTCTAGCATGGAGAGTGGGAAGGACAACTTTGTCTTTACGCACTGGCAAATCAGGTGTAAAGGGCAGAAGGTTACTGCAGAATCAGGTTTAACTTATTTTGTGTGATTTACAGTATAGTCCTTTTCCACACGTTTTCATTTCTGTGTGCTCTGAGCTGCCTTCCTCAGCTGAGAGGGGGCATGCTTTCCAAAGAGCCATGGAATTTCAGGAATTGTGAGGTTTTTTGGCTTGCATTTGAGGCAGCAGATCCTGAGCACAGAAGGATTTGTGTGTATGTAACTTTGACTGGGAAGACTATGCTGTATATGCATGTTGTTTGCAAGCACCACTTTAATTCTGGTATTTTCTAACCTTGCTTAATGCTTTTTAGTGCTTTTCTCTGTGATGAATTTGCTGTCTTGGTTAAAGTGCTGTGATAGCTTCAAGTGTGTTGTTGCTTCTGTCATAGTAAAAATGGCTGTATTTTTGAAACAATGGTTCTTTTATCCTTCCAGTTTCACTGATGTCCTCTTTTTTTAGAGCAGACTGATGAGAGAAGGTGATAAGTCTTAATTTTGTAATAAAAGTTCATTAATTTTGTAACTCACTACCATTTCTTTCCTGTGAGTGTAACTTTATTTCTGTGAACCAGTTGAAAATTTCACAAAGCATTATATGTCTGATTCTGATTGAGTTAGAATCATGAGAACTGTTTGGGAAAGTATCAGCTGTTTCCTCCAAATAGTAATAATGAATTCTAATTATATTCATGTTAGCTTAAATCAAGTCTTTCTCTCTGGTATTTCCTTTAACGTTGAGAACCTCACATCATGTGACAATGCTTTTTGCTTGAAAAACCCATGAAGAATATGTCAGAAGGACTGAAATTCTCAGGTGTTTCTTGATTCTGAAAAAGAAAGTAGTAGTGTTGGCTATGACTTCCCAGTTAAGTCAACAGACAGTTTTCAGAAGAAATATCTACAATCAAGTGAAAACGAGTTCACATGGAACTGTTTATATAAAAAGCCACAATTTGGAGGTTTTTGACAAAAAATTGCTTCAACAAATGTTTTGGATGACCTAATTGAGTTGTTTGTGAAGTACTTTTAACTACTCTAGTAGAAGAAGTTAGAGGAGTTAGGATAATTATATTATTAAGTGCATACTGACCACTTTTAAAACTTGTCTGTTAATTATTTTAATTCTTACATCTATCTTGAAACCAGAAGTGGACCCATTTCTGTTGTTTTGTGTTGCTACTATTTTATGTAATTTCCAGTAATTTCTTACTTTGAGACCGGAAGAATCTCTAGAGAGACTTAGTCATCCATCTGTGGACCTTACAATTCTTCCACATTCAGTAGTGAAAGAAGTTGGATTTCCTGCTGAATGTAGCACTTCATTGGTGCTTGTTTTGTAGCCATGTATGAGGTGTACTCGATCACGTATATTTAAACTCCTAATGTTGTGTTTTCTAGCTTGATCATGTTTAGGTGTGAGCTTTCATAAAGGGAATAAGATACTTGGTGCTTTCTGTGTTCTTAAGAGGTTGCTTGCCCACAGTCATGTTGTAGCTCAGCATGAGGGAAATCTGAAGTTCCTCTGTGGACAGCTGATGACTGTGTGTCTCCAGACTGCATTGTGCCCATAGCAGCAGTCCAGACAGGGATGGTCAGTAGGGACACAGGGGTGCAGAGGCCCTGCTCTTTGGTGCTGGGTTGGGGCCTTTAGAAGTGAGAGCTCAGCTGGAGGTCCTTCCTGGCTGCTGATCACTCGCAGTGACTGCCTCCATTCTCATGGGGCTGTTTGTTCCTGATGGCAGGGAATTTCTAGGAATTAATAATGGTTAGGTTATATGCACCTCTCTTACTCTATGCTGTGGAGGGGCGTCCCAATCATCTCTGAAGATCTACAAAAATACCTCTTCATCTGTTCCTTCCAACTCCATCACTGTCTGCTATATTGTTGTAAGGATTCCCCGCACTGCAACACTATGCCAAAGCAGTAAGCAAGAGGCTAATTGGGGGAGGCTGCAATAGGGCATGGAATAGAAATGGAAAATTATTTTAAGGAGTTATTGTTGTTTAGGTAGTCCTTGTCAATGAAAACCAAAAAAGTAGTAGTTCAAGCACAAAAATGTATTACCTCAGTTTGAAGTTCTGTTAAATAATAAACTTTAAATAAAATAAACTTTCTATGTGAAAGAGTTCTCTGTCATTCTCTTTTAAGACCATGTCCAGCAGACAAAGGCTGTTGTCCACCCAGGTGGATCACAGGACAGAATCCCACCAAGTCTTTTTCTCTCTGAGCTTGTGTTGCTTAATCCATCCAGCTGAACTCGGTAGGATGGGCAGATTGTGGGAGCATGATACAGAGATGAACAATAATTGTTGTCTCTAGAGTGCTGTAGATGGAAAAGCTGTTAATAAATGATCCAAAGTATCTTAAACTGGCACTTTGGTGAAGCTGCATTGGTGGGAGTTCTGCTTTAATGAAATAAAGAAGATAGAATATAACATCTGGGGAAAAAAAGTGAAAGGGTAAAGTCAGTAAAGACATAAGAAAGAACAAACACTAGTTTAATTTTTTTAGGGGAAGAGAGGCATAGAAGTAATCCATCCTCTATTTTGGGAACATCCAACAGGATAGAAGCTTCTACTTGTAGCTCATGAGAAATGGAGGACAAATTTGGGCATCTCGCCAGGATTCTTTCCTACCTCCCAAGTCTTTCCTCTCTGAAAGTCTCAATCCCTTTGTCAGCTAGCTATTCCTCCACTTCAGGTTGCATTTCTCAACAACACAAATAGAGGCTAAATCTCACTTTCTCACCCATTGCTGCGACTGGTTTTGGATGCTTGACTTTACAATTTTGCTTGTGGAATTTTTATCTCTGAGTGCAGACTATGAAATTAGCTTGTGTTTGTGTTATGAACCGAAAGCTCCACATTGGATGAAATGCCTATGGATGCATGGTATTGAGCATTTGAGATGAAAGCTTTGCAGAAACACTATTTCTTACTGCATTAAACATGATACTGAGTGGATGTTGCAGATTTGCACCATGTTGTTCGTGAATTGTGAGAGCACAGGTTTGCAGGTCCTGTAGTAAGTGTGGAGGAAATTTGTCTTTCACAGACTGAATCAGTCACAGAAATGATATTTCACCATGAATCATATTTGTGATCTAGATCAGGACTCTCATTGAAGCCAGAGGAATAATTGTTTGGAAGAGATGAGTAGAAAGTAATCTGTAACTCATTTCAAAGAGCACTGAGTCTCTAAACAGCAGTACTGGGGTGTATTATGTTGTGTTAGATTTTTCTGTGCAAGAAAGAATAGAAATGTTTAGAATTCAACCATTGTCTTTATAATATTTGTATTGTATTTGATGGGCCAAATTCTGTGGTTTCAAACACAAGTATGACCCTAAGCCTATTGGAATGAAATCTATTAACCATTGTAGCTAATGCACTTAGTAAATTTGAGGGGTAATTCAAAGTTCTGTTAATGCAAATGTTTGGTGGTGTTTTGTTTGCTTCTTGTTTTTTTTTTTTTTGTGGGTATTTCATTACTCTCAATGACTTCAGTAAGAGTGCAGTGTCATTGTTCATACGAGGAAGGCATTCAGGTCCTTTGTTTATTTAATACATTTTAGAAAAATTTTTGGCAAAGGAAAAGTATTAAAATGTTTGGTTTTCTTCTCCTAACCCTTCTCCTTGCTTTTTTTTTTTTTTAACTGATAAATGATGAGTGAGTAATCTAAAAGCACAACCTAATCTGTTAGAAAACAAGCCCCCTCCATTTCCAGACACAAGCTGTTGGGGTTTGCTCCTGATTTTGTTGTACATTTATTAGCAAAGCAGAATTTGCTTCCTTTTAAACTCATGAGCTTGGGAAGTGCACCTAAGCAAACTTTACATTGTAGTTGTGTCACTTGTTTTTAAAGTTCTCAAAAATGCACCTGCTTTCCAGATCAGAGCTGCTGCCCAAAATGTGTCACATTGGAGCTTCTCTTGAATTTCTCTGAGGTTGATAGAACTGTTTTTTCTTGCAAGTTGGTATCAAATTGCTTTTTCAAGTGTATATTTGGAATACATACTTCTAGTGGAATTTTTCCGGGTACATCAGGAATTTTGCTGATTTGGATTTATGCTAGAAGAAGGGAAATTTAAAATGAAGTGCCTAAGGATGATTAATATAATGTGAATGTTCATCCGTTTGTACCCCTTGCATTGGTTTGTGATGCCTAAAGCCTTTTAAAGTCTTGCTCTTAAAATTTTTGTAGTTTATGCATGCAGTCCCTCCCATGGAGATTACATGATTCTAGCAAAAGGATCTTCTAAAGTAATCATATAACTTTAAGATTATTTGTTTCTCAAAGGAATACGTTGAATAAAATTTTGCATACTTCTTTAGCAGAAAAGTTAAGTGGCCAAAAGTCACATAAAATGACACAGGAAAGTATTATGCTATGTGCTTGACTCTGATTCTTTTCTTGCAGGTATTGAATAAAATATGCTGTTGTCAATAGGAATGCTGATGTTGTCTGCCACTCAGATATACACTATTGTGACTGTGCAGTTATTTGCCTTCCTGAATCTTTTACCTGTGGAGGCAGATATTTTAGCAGTAAGTATAATAATATTTGTCTAAATGGATAAAATCTGTAAAATGGAATCATCTCTTCAACTATTCTCTTAATGAATCAGTTAATACAATAAATGCTATAGCAGGTTGGTTGGAATGGAATTGCCTTAACAGTTTACTTCAATAAACAATAAGTTGTGCATTTTCAAATATCTGACATACAGATGGTGTGTCAGGTACCATGACAGTGAAAGCACCTAATTCCTGTAGTCATTTACAAAGTCCCACTCTGACCAAATGTCCTGTAGACTGTTATAACCCTATTAAAAGAATTCCATGCTTTGATTTAGACAGCAATTTAACTTTTGGTGATCGGTGCCATTTTGTAGGGTTACTGGAAATAAATAAATTATCTTCTATGGCTAGTATAATTTATTTATGTGTGCTGCAGGCCTTGTCAGTAAAAATTTTTGTGTATATTACACCTAGATGTAATTTTTTAAGTAGCTGAAAATATCTGCTATCATTAAGGGAAATAATTTTTGAGTGTGTAGGATTTCAAATGATCAGGTTAATAAACAGTATAATGAACACAGATTAGTGGTAAAAGCTGTTGCTGTGCTGTTTATTACCAGTTTGAAATATTGTGGCATTTTAAGAAGAAAGTTATAAATGTCTTTGTAGGATAGAGCTTAAGCTACTGAAATAATTAAACCTAATTACTGTAGGCTCCTGCTTGTTCCAGTGTTATGAAGAAAAGTTGTTAATGTCATATCAGTTTTGGAGAACAGAGTGACAAACTCTAGGAGACAAATGTTAAAATAAAAGTACTTAAAAGTTTGCAGTAAAGTGGGGTTGATGAAAACGGAAGTGTGTTATTTGGATTCTCAGGTTGTTACTATTCTATAAATACTTTTTGTAGAAACAGTGTAAAGAAACAATGCAAATAGATATTTGCTTTATTATGGCACTGATATCACCATTTTATTGTGAAATTTTAAACTGTCTTTCTACGGTAAACACGATTTCCTTTCCCCCCTTTTCTCTGTCAACAAGCAAGTGCTTCCTCTTTTCATGAAAACCTAACTTTCATTCTTGCTTCTTCCTCTCTTAGAAAAGTTATTTAAAACAAAACAAACAACCCACCCCGACCTCAAAAAGGAAAAATAGGGCATTTGGAAGTTTAGTTTGATTTTTTTTCTATTTAAGCTTTTGTGCGTAGTATTCTAAAATAATTCCATGTAAAAACAAAGTGTCTTTTATTCTGGGATATTTGGAAGTTGCAGATTTATTGTGAGAATATCTTGAAGGAAGAAACAAAGAGATGAAGTAGATACTAAACTTCTACACAAAGGAGCCACTGGAATGCTTAAGAGATGCTCAGAAGAGGGAATGTTTGCCCTGTGTCACATGGAATTGCTGGTGTACTTACATCACCACTTACAGTCTTGAGAGATTTCACAGTTTAATGATTACCCATTTGTTAGCAAAACTCTGGCCAGAGTTTTGGGTTTGCCAAGGAAAGTTCTTCTTTTCGCTTTTAATTTGGGAGTGATTTTATGCTTCTGTGTTCTTGTATAGTTGCGTCAGAGGGTCGTGTCTGTGTAAAATGCTGTTATGTGCATATGAGGTGGGATTGGTTACTTTGTAAAAAACGGGTAAAAAGAAACTGATTTGTGTTGAACTCCTGGCTTAAGCTGGGGCTTGCCAAGTGATGCAAGGGAAAACAGACAGTAGCATGAGCTCAGGACGTTTGGAAGAAGGTGGATGGAAGAAGGTGGTGCACTGGTGCTCTCTGTATTGGAAGGTTCGGAGGAGAGGTTGTGTGGAGCACATTGGTTACACAGAACAAAAAAGCTTCCTTGAAATTTGGCTCCATTCCTACCTCTTTCCCCTCAAAGTTTGTGGGAAGAAAGCTCATTCAAAATGTTGCTCCTTTGGAAGACTTCAGATAAATCATGGCACTGTTTGAACTATAATTTGAGCTCCATTGTCTAAGCCTGGCTTGTAGGAAACATCTCTCTGAAGCAAACACGATCCTTACGTGGCTGTTCTGTGTGGCAGTTGGATGATATGATGAATAGACAAACATTTCTGACTCACTAAACTGTGTAATTAAACAACTGATGCACATTCAAGTCAGTTAACTGTAGAGTTCACAACTTTTTCAGGAAACGCTTTTTTTTAATGAAAAAAATATTCCATGCATACACTTAGCACTTTTTTTCTGTGTGAATTCTGCATTGGTCAGGCATGTTATACAGCCAGAGAAGATGAACAAAGAAAGGGGAAACAAAGCTTCCACAGATTTAAGGTCTTTTACAGTATTCCTCTGTTTAAAATGAAAGCTTATAGTTATTATAAAACAAAACTGAAGAGATACTTTTCACCTACTAATCTGAATGTAAAGCAGGGAATTGGGAAGGGTTGGCATAGGGAGGCTGTTCTTTGTAAACTGTGAAGCACCTCTTAAAAGCTGTCCACAAATAAATTCAGGGCAAAACACCCACCACCACTATCCAATGAGAACTCCACATCCAAATGTTCCAGCTCTTCAGATTTTTGCTTGCTTGGTTTGTTTGTAGTTTCTGTTCTGCTGATATGATGATATTTGAATTTTAGACAGTAGAAAGAAAGATTTACCATATAAACAGTTCAACAAAATATCTATTAGTTACTTTCTTTTTTTGATAGCTAGGTAAGAAAAGAATGATGTTACCATGTGAGTAGAAATAGGTGGAATAAGCAATTCTGTGATGTCATTGACATGGTCACAAGATGTCCTATGTCTGATAAATATTTTAATCTAAAAAAATACACAGTGTTGTTTGGTTTTGTTTATACTTGTTAACTATTTCTGTCTTGTTGAAAACCTAATTTTTAAAAAAATGTATTTCTCTTAGTATAACCTTGAAAATGGAACCCAGACTTTTGATGACCTACCTGCTAGATTTGGCTACAGACTGCCAGCAGAAGGCTTGAAGGTAAAAAAAAGAAAAAGTGTACATATATAAATATGTGCATGTATGTGTATATATATATATATCTTGTGCTGGTTTAAGCTGGGCTAGAGTTATTTTCTTCTCAGTGTCTGGTATGGAACTATGTTTTGGATTTGTGCTGAACACAGGTGATAATATAGAGATGATTTTGTTATTGCTGAGCAGCGCTTATACAGAGCCAAGGCCTTTTCTGTTCCTGCTACTGCCACACTGATGAGGAAGTTGGGAGTGCATGGGAGGCTGGGAGAAGACATAGCCAGGACAGAGGACCCCAAACCATCAAAGGGATATTCCAGCCTGTATGATATCATGCTCAGTATATAAAATGGGGAGAAGAAAGAGAAGGGAGGGGACTTTTGGGTATGGTGTTTGTCTTCTCAAGTCACTGTTGTGTGTGATAGGGCCCTGCTCTCCTGGAGGTGGCTGAACACCTGCCTGCCTGTGGGAAGCAGTGAATGAATTCTTTGTTTTCCTTTGCTTGTGTTGTGTGGATTTTACATTTCCTATTAAACTGTCTTTATCTCAACCCACAAGTTCTTTTAACTTGTACCCTTCCAGTTCTCTCCCTGATCCTACTGGTGGGGGAGAGAGTGAGGGGCTGCATGTGGCTGGAGGGCTGGATGGAGTAAAACACCCACAATCCTTTTTGGCACCCAGTGTGGGACACAAAGGGTTCAGGATAATGACAAATTTGAATTTGAATGTTGAATATATAGAGAACTGTATCTGCTGAACGTTTTCTCTGTAAGCTAGAAAAGATAAAAATTAAAGGAATGTAGTCCAAGGAAAAATAAGGACTGAAATTATTAATCAGCTGCTCAAACAAAACAAACATGCAAAGGATCTGATGTTGCCTGTGAGTAGGCAGATTCTCCTCCTAAGAAGAGAATTTTGGTAGTCTTTGTCTACTTACGGAGAATTTGTTGAAAATTTTTAACAAATTAATTAAAAGTAGGTAAATAATGGAAATCTAAGATAAGTTTGGTAGACTGCTATTTTCTGTTTTGATGGCAATACTGATACATGGTGTCAGTTACCTTGCACTGGAATCAGCAGATGCCAGACTTAATTTTGTGCTGATACCATTTTTTGAAAAATGTATTTGGAAGATTCATTGTCTCCATACAGTCATATGTTGGCAAGCCCTTTCATGTTGTGGAGGGTGCCAAGGCAAGAGAGATATTGTCTTGTGTGTGGCCCAAATTGTGTTCTGTGTAAAGCAATTGTTGCTCATTTTTTTGGGAAGTTATAACTGTTGTCAGTTCCCTCCTCTTGTTGCATTTCTCAAGCTGCTAATAGAGAAGGTCAGGGGCTGCAGCTCTGCCACGGTGCCTGTGTGTTGTGCCGAGCACTTGGGGCCAGGGGCAGGGATTGTGATTGGTCCTGCACCCTCTCCTTACATGGTTTCCTTTCAATTGCAGCTCATACCCCATAGCAGGTGAGAAGGTCCCCCCATTCTTCCAGTGCCCCTTCAAGGATGGGTTGCACTAGTGCTCTTTTATTTTACTCTGTATCAATAAGTGGGGAGAATGCAGATACACATATACGTTTTTGTTACTTTTCTGTAGAGTGTCCTTACTTCTTGAAATAGCATCACATTGGGTTAGAGATGCTGGGCTGTGACTTGAGAACTGGTCATAACACTGTCAAGAGAAGGCACTTAGAAAGTGCTCATCTAGTGTTCATCTATTGAATTAGCAAAAAATATACATGTGGCTTTTAAATTTTTTTTTTTAATTTTCTTAATCACATTTTCATTGACATGGAAAAACATATAAATATTTATACCATATGAAATTGTAAAATGTATCTAGGATTAGAGAAGATAGAATTAAGATGTAAAGGTTTGCAAATGTTAATGGAACTGGAAAGGGAAAAACTATATTGACTTCATGTAAAATTATTAATGTGCAAAAGCTGTCCAAGATGGATTTGGCCATGGGAATACAGGTTAGGCTTTATTGTTACTTTGCTGTGGATTAGAAATTCTGAAGACCCGGTGTCTTCTGAAATACAGCAGCAAGAAACAGCAGGATAATTACTTTTTGTGTCTGTAGTGTGATCAGTACCTTCACTTGGAACGCAGTAAGGTGTAGGTGGACTGAGTGAAATTAACAGGAGAGAGATTAAGTTGAAAGTAAAATGGGAAGGAACTGTGAGAGTTTAAATAAATGCATCTTCCTTAGACAGTGATGATAAGGCACGTTCTGCTCTTTCTGGCTTCTGCTAAGGTAGCAGCTGTCCAGACATACTGGTGGCAGTAGTAGCTGGTGTGAAGGCTTTTATTCCCTTTTATCTCTGTAATATAAGATAGAGGAGGTAGAAACTAAATTGTTTAAAAATAAACTACCTATGGTGATGTTAAGTGACCTGGTATCATAGTCCTATTGCTTAGAAAAGTACTTAAAAGCCAGATGAATATCCAGTTCAGTTGTAGGCTTTGCATTCTCTGAGGCTGTTTGTTGCTGAGATTACGAAGCTGGTGCTTTTTAGTGTGCTGTGCTGAGTTCAGCACCAAGGGCATGCTCCTTCTTTCTGGCTGCCTGACCTGAGGTGCTCTGAAGTGACCAGAACCATTTGTTTCCTTTAGAGTCGCATTTGTACACTCAGTGGTAGTAAATTTGTTCATTTTGGATAAAGTGTATTTTCTGTTCCACTCTGGCAATTGAAACACTTGTCTGTGAGAAAGGCAGTTGTGTCTGGCCATCCAGGCAGTTTAGGGCTTGTGGGAAGTTCAGACTTCCTTACTTTTTTTTACTGTGGAAGTGGCTACATGGAATCAGTTATGTGGCAGGGATTTATTTGTCTTGTTGTCCCCTTTGAACAGTGTATGAGGGTTTATGACTAAGATGTGTATGCTTTTACAGCTGAGAATTCTTATATAAAAATTTAGACAGACCACCTTCCAAATTCTGAAGAAGGGGAGTTTGTATCACATAAACTCCTATGGAGACCATTAATAGCCCATGAGGGCAGGGAGTTGCTTTTGTGTTACCTCTGTCTATAGCCTATATGGCCCCAAAACTGCCTCTGCAGCATTGTTAATATTGCAGTGTTGAGAGTAACCACTATGCAAAAAAAAAGAAGCTGGTCTTAAGGTAAAAGAGCAGATCACTCTTTTTTTCCATGTTGCCCTTTTAATCCCAAAGGGTAAGGAAGTACTGTAAGAATTCCTGTAACTCAGGAATTTCTCTTCAATTCCCCTCAAGCAGGCTTTTTTTCCATGCCCAGTGGGTGTTATCATGGGGAGAAGGTGTGTTAAAGCAGGGTAGTTGTTTACTGACTATATTGAGAATCAGAGGGTGATTAACCGATTTACCCAAGTCGTGAGCCAATTTAATACACCAAATATAGATGTAAGGAGCTTTGATTCTGACCTTTTTAACTGTTAGAGAGCTCTGTGTCTTAATTAAGATAGATGTCATTACGTGTAGAAATGGTGGAGTTTTAGACCTGATTATTATACTAAAACTTTTCCTTTGCCTTAAGGCTTTAATTACTTCTAAAAAATACTATCATATTTGTTACAAAAGGATGCAAGTGATATACTCTTTCAATGCTTGTGATTAAGATTTATTAGTATGCAAGTTGTAAAACACAATCTGTCAGATTCTATAGTAACTGGTACCAAAGCATAAATGTAAGTGCTCCTCAGTTAAATGGCTTCTCGACTATAGAGGGTTAAGAATATATGGTAGCATTAGGAACAAGGTGGTCCAGTCACAGCTGGTCTTTGGCTTCTGTAGATGCATTTCTTGATCTGTAACATGGTGGTGTGTGATTTGTGTAAAACCTCTCCATAGAATGCAGTGGATTCCCCAAGGGCCAGTCTACTGAAAGCTGAGAAGAGACTGCAGGGAGCCATGTACAGTGAGCCCAGCAGTGTGTGCTGTATGAATTGGAGAACCTTAGCAACCTACATTTGGCTGTCAGCAACTCAGTTTAAAATTTGCAGGGATTATTGCTTTAGATTGTTACAGACTTTGTAGTGTTGTGCCTGTCACCACAAATTTGGCAAAGAACAAGATTGCTGGTGCAGCCTCTCTGCCAAAAGTGATATTATTGCAAAACTAAATTCCTCAAAACAAAATTTCTTCTCTATGTTGTAAGTAAACTTTATAAATAACATATTTTTAAAGTATAAAATTATAAAGAATTAAAAGTATGTTTAAACTGATGGTTCATGTAAATATAAACTGTATATGTAGGCTATCATATATATTTGTGTATGTGTAATATATATTATGTTTGTGTATATAAACTGTATATAAAAACTTACACATAATCTATATATTTAAACTGGACAGTTAACTTGTACATTGATATGTAATTATGTATTTATATATTTCTAAACAGCTGATATCTCTATGTAAAGCTGACAGTGAAAATGATGACGTAGCAGTAATTTCTTCAGCCCTCAGCAGTGCAAGTTCTCATGATCTTTATTTGCATAAAACACAGTACTTTTTTTTTTTTTTGAATTTACCTCTCTTTAGCTATATGATAATTTGCAAGTCTGGTAGGAATATTCCTCTGTCAAATGCTGTTCTGTTGCATTAGTGTTAGGAAGCCTCTGTCACGCTGTGACCTTGTCATGCACAAGACCCAGGAAGGTGATTTTTCTGAAGAGAGGTACTTCATGTGAAGGGTAGGCAAAACTTCTCTGGGTGTCCAGTCTGGGTTTTTCTGTAGTTTGGTATCACAATATGTTGTGAAGAGACTTAACAAAGGGGAGACTAGTTAATACCAACTTGATCATTAATTAACTAATATTAGCTAATCAAGAAGCTCCTTCTCAGGTGATCTAGAGAGCTGACCAAGGAAGCAAGCCCATTCTACCAAGGGGAGAAGGGCCAGCCCTCTCCCTTCAGAGCCTGGCCAGGCAGTGGTATGCAGTGTGCCTCATGTGCTGCTGGCACTGTTGTGTGTAGTAGTATGGAATAGTTCTGGCACTGGGGAGGAGGGCTGGAGGGAGTAGTCAGCCTTGAAGTCACAGTATTGGGGAGTGGAACTCATGCCATCACATCCCATATTCAGGTGAACGTGTTTCCTGTGAGAGAAGCTGTAGAAGTTTTCAGCAGATGTAAAGCATGAGGTTAGAAGAGTTTCTACTTTGACATTGTCAGTAGTGCTCAGCCACCTAAAAACAACTGAAAGATTGCTTCAAAGTTGATATTGCCTAAGTTGATACTTCCTACTTCTATGAAGCTTTCAGCTGTAGCTTATTGAGTGATCTTTGCTTACCATAGCAAACCAACTATTTTGTGTGCTAGGTCAGTACTGGGGTCATACATGGAGCTTTGCTTGTGTTCTGTTGTTAATTGGCAAGTTCTGAGTTTGTGCTGGTGCCATTGCACTTCTGATTTCTTGATTAGTCTCCATGTCTTATAATAATAGTTACACCATATTAATGTAGTATTTGCCATCTTACTGTGTCTTGAATTACACTGCAAAAGTCTGAATATGATGGGATTAGAAAAACTGTATTTTCTTTCAAACTTTCTAATTCTTTACAGACATAAAGATTCTGATGAATCAAAATGTATAGTCAGGGAAGTAGCAGAAATCTTGCTATGGTATAGGACTGAGCTGATAATAAAAATTTGTTTGGCTGTCGTATGAAAATGTGCAGTTTTCTTTCCATATACTTGACTATCAGCCCCCTTTTGTTAAAGAGAAATGAAGCTTCTGTTTCTGCTCCTGTTTTCTAGGGATTTCTAATAAATTCCAAACCAGAGAATGCATGTGAACCTATAGCCCCACCTCCTCTGAGAGACAACTCCTCTGGTGCTTTTATTGTGTTAATCCGAAGGCTGGAATGCAACTTTGATGTCAAGGTAAGATTTGATTTCCCCCCACCCTCTGTTTCAGAGTTTACTGGTGCTTCAGAAAAATATCTATCACTAACAGAGGAATAGATATTGATACAAAGGGGAGGGGGAATTTTATTGTCTCCAGACAGGTAAAGCAGATCTCACCAAGTCCAGCCAAAAACCTATCTGTGACTAAACACCATTATGTCAGCTACACCAGAGCACTGAGTGCCATGTCCAGTCTTTCTTTGAACACCTTCAGGGATGGAGACTCTACCACCTCCCTGGGCAGCCCCTTCCAATGTTTTATCAACCTTTCTATGAAGAAATTCTTCCTAATATCCAATCTGAACTTCTATGGCACAGCTTAAGACTCTGTCTCCTGGTGTTACTGATGGTTGCCTGGGACAAGAGCCCTACCTCCACCTGCCTGCACCCTCCTGTCAGAGTTGTATAGGTTGAGAAGGTCACCTGTGAACCTCCTCCAGGCTGAGCCCCCAAGCTCCCTCAGCCACTCCTTGTGCTTCAGACCCTTCCCCAGCTCCATTCCCTTCTCTGGACACGCTCCAGCCATTTGATCTTTAAAGTCTGTTCCTACCCTTAACATTCTGTGATTTTAAAAATGCAGAATTAGAATGATTTCTGTTTGACTATGGTTTTCTTGGAAATTACCTGATACTATGGGGCAGCTGAGGATGTCTTAAGGAAAACAGGGCTCTTCAGTTTGTTGTTGGCTTTCATGAACTAGAAGGAGATTCAACTGGATTTGCTTTTGCTGCTGTGTGGTAGGTTCAGTTATGTGGTAATTGAAGCATATAAATTCTATGTAGACTGTAGATTGCACCTGCAGAGGCAGGTTCATTGCATGTAATCTGCCTTATCAGACTTGGGAGTGGCACATAACCTGTCCTGGGGATCCTGCCACTCTATGTGCATATGGCTCAGTGGGGAAAGAAAGGTGACAAATGGCTACTTGGCTTTTTTTCGTGTCCTCTTTGTCTGTTTAATTGTTGTCCATACACTGATGGGACAGTATTGCTTCTGGAGACATGGTTAAAGGAACAGGTGTGAATTTGGAAGATTTCTATATTGCCATTGAGAGATTTCCATAGTCAGTCCTTTAAGGATTATGTCACATTAGCTCTGTATGTAAGAATTTTTGGTTACGTTTTATATTTCGTATGTTGATGGGAGAGGGAGTTCCCACTCATTTCTTGTTAGACAAAGAGCAAAGTAACAAGTGGATCAGCATTTCCAAGGTGAGCATGGATATCTGCATACTCTGTGGCCCAGCAAATCCACATCTTTAATATGTTGTTAATACTCCTGCAATATTGCATTATATAATTGCATGTGTAGTACAGCATTTTCCCTTAAAGTTTCTGCCAGAAGGTGGCATGTGAGCTGAATTGCCCATCAACTACTTGACTGACAAAATGCATATTTTAACAAAAATTGAAAGTTCTCTCTCTCCTTCTGTTTTATGTTGACAAGTGCAGGTATATAGTTGTTTTTTGATTTCTTTATGTATGCACTATAGATATTTTCTGTGGTGATGCAATATTGGCCAAGCTCCCAACCATGCATGTATGTTAACATCTTAAATGGATTTACTTTTTTTTGGTTTTTTTGTAATATTGGGATTTCTCAAGGTGTCTGTATTCTGCATTTTCCAATAACATTGTTCTGCTGTTTGAAAGATATTCATTAGCAATATGGGAAGAGAATTGATGTTGTTGGGAAGAAACTCAAAAGCTTCTCAAGGTGCTCTAAGTGCTTTTTGCAGCTTGCAAGGAGTTTTTTATACTGTAGTGGATGCAGTAAAAGCAATATCCAAGATGAACAGTTGGAATTTAGCTAAGTTAGTGTTAGTAATAGTCACTGCAGTAAATGCCATTTACATGGATCTTGGGTTTTCCTTGTATTGACAAAAAGGTGAGTCTATATTGGAAATGTAACTGGTACACAGGATGTGAATAATTTTTTACCCATAGTTATAATTTTGCACTTCTCTATGAGAAAGCTTCTTATACCTGGGCTTTCAGGTGAGAGATTTCACGTCTCTAAAGCACAGAAAAGATACTACTCATCTGACTTCATGAACTATGAAGTGGTAATTTCTAGATTACCGAAGTAAGTTAGTGCCTTTATTTTTGATTACAATCAAATGTTTCTAACTGCCCATAGAAATTTTTAAATTCTAATTTTTATATATATATAGATAGTCTGTCTGCAGACAATATTAAAATGGCTTTCTAAAAAAATAACGTAACTACATGGGTATAAGAATAATGATTCAATTTTGCTTTGAAAGGTGACACTTGGTTTATAAGTGCAAATTATTTTCATATTAATCACTTTGTCAAAGTGTACCTTATCTCAGAAAGCACAGACAAGTTGCTGTATTTGGAAGCAGTAGTCTTTCCAGTAAGTATTTTGTGTGGCTTACAGGTCTTAAATGCCCAGAGAGCTGGATACAAGGCAGCTATAGTTCACAATGTTGATTCTGATGACCTCATAAGCATGGGATCCAACGACAGTAAGTACAGGTATCACTTCTTCTCTCCTGTTTGAATATCATTTCACCCACTGGAAACAGCAGCACCACCAAAAACCCCTCAAAACCTCAACAACAAAACCACCACCACAAAAAAAAACCCCAAAACCAAACTAAACAAAAAAAAAACTAGAAAAGTCCTCCTGCTTTTAAGATTTAGGGACAGGAGATATTTGCATAAGAACAAATACATTGACTTGTGCCTTTTCTGAATGTTTCTTTTGGTTTTCCTTCAAA